>ML179325.1:78472-112270 GCA_004369135.1 Dendrothele bispora CBS 962.96
CCCACAGCATGAGTCATACTTGCCTGTCCCAACGTGAATACTGTTGTTGTCGTGTACTGGACTCCCTTCCTTATGTGGTTCAATATTTTTTACTAAATTGAGGTCCTACGCTCCAAGTACTTATCTTTGTCACACTCTATCTTTTTTTTGGCGTTACGTTTGAGTCGCTAGCTCGGTCTGCTTACGATCTGGGCTTTACCAGACAAGACTCCCGACACAGTCTTGATGTGGAAGGTACCTTTGGCCTTCCTCAGCCCGGCCGGTAGGAATGCATTATGACACCACGCGCCGGCGATGCGGCTGTCCGCGTGATAGTATGGGACTCGACGACGGACTTTGCCCCTTGCAAATTTGTCTAGCACAAAGGCAAAAAAGTCAACGGTCTCCGCAAATGGGGAACAGACATGGTGTAGATTTCAGCTATCCGGTTACATTGAGAACAGGGATAATCGAGAAAATCGCTAACGATACATCTTTTAGTCTCTAACAAGGCTGGACGACGTGATCGTCCCCTCGATGATGTCACGAAAGATTATTTCAGTTACACCATTTCATTGACGTGCGGAATTCCGAAGGTCACTTTAGAAGGAGAGAAGGCAGATATGGGAGAGGAGGAGTCGTTTACCGTTCACACGGTGAGAGGTTGGGGTGAGGAGAGGAACCTTGTGGTATGTACTATCATCTGATATGACCAAACCTCACTCGATCTGTCCGTGCTTCCCATAACCCTAATGGACGAGACAACATCGAGTTTGGAATAAAGTCGCTCATCCAAAAATTGTGGGGAGTGGGTCAACCTAGAATGGATTACGGACCTTTGTGTTTGAGACAAGGGCGTGCAATGACTTTGGGAACAATTGAGCTAATCTCGTTGGAATGCGTGTTCTCTTCAAACGACAATAGATTATCTGAAAACAACTCCAACTTGCGAGATGCTGTGGAATTTTTACCGGGCGGTGGATTTTCTGGTGAAGGTCTTCTTGAAAGGGGTATGGGGGAGAGAACAACGGAGGGGATCATGATGCAGTACTACCAAAGTACTGGGACATTTCTCAGGTGGTTTTCAGGAAATCATTCTTGTGTGACAATTCTGAAGATAGGAAGTCAAGCATGTACCTTTCTTGGGTAGATTTGTGTAATTTGATATGCCCGGCGGCCCCTCGAATCCGACCATCTTGGCCGACCTTAAACAGAAGAAATCTGTTATGTTTGGAACCAGGAACAGGTAGATTGTGGAAGTCAACACCTGATTTCCTTTTCGAACTTCCTCGTGGTACTACTACTTGATCTGGATGGTTGGAGTGACATTGCAAATCAAGTTGTTTTCATCTTGTGATTCTTTGCATCTCAGGAGTGTATGCAGAAAAAGGATTGACGTCGCTAGATCGTTTGTACATCAAGATGGTGAATGGTAGAATGTAATCACTGATAGCGTACCCTGGCTCGGCCCGGCGGCAGCCACATAGGTCCCAATATATCACTTCACTTGAAACTGAAACGTACTTCTGGTTTTGCTCAAGAATGCTACTTACACCGCGCGATGAGTCGTAGGTGTGGCAGTAATCTGGACACTCGAGACTACAGGAATGCCGGTTTTTTCTGGCCTGTGCGGGTTGTGTGTTGGCTTCTGTTCGTTTTGCGTCGTTTTCACACGTTGATTTTCGAATGCAGTTTTTGCAATTTATCATAGATTTGATTCAGATCTCGAGAGCGGTTTAAGCCCGCCAACTGACACCGTTCCTCATGACGATATGGAATCAACGGTTTTACACAAGTGTCATGACATACTATGTCCTTGGAAATTAACAGTTCTCCTGAATAACAAGACGGAGGACACTGTGTCCACACTAGATATGTTCCCACAAGCTGTGAGTACAGCTCCATAATAAGCTAGAATCAAACTTATTGCCAATTATTCACGAACTCGCAGGTCAAATCCTATTGAACTTTATTGCCACTGGATAATCTTTGAGTCTTCTAACGCCGTAAGTCCAAACCTTAAGATAAAGATAGAGAGATTTCCCCATACCTTTGGCTCACTGAAAGACTCCGGACCCAATCTCTCATGATGAATGATCACTAACTAGTAGTGATTCCCCTTCTCCCCGTCGGAACGAGCAGATCTTGGAGGTATAAAGGAGTCAAAATTTCCTCCGGTTCTAAGTATCCTCAAACGTTGGACATCCCAGTTATCTGTTAAAGACGACCATGACATCTCAGCAGTTTCTGGCTCTAAGTCTTTCCGCTCGCGTTTTGATCGCATTCGCAGCGTCTATTTTCTGCTACATCGCGTTTAATCTCATCTATCGGCATGTTCTCGGCCGATGGAGAAATCGTCTTCCGTACCCTCCTGGACCTCCCTCTCCGAGCCTTCTTCTAGGCCACTATGGAAAACTACCGATGGAGAAGCCGTGGTTTGATTATATGGAAATGGGGAAGACATATGGTATGCCTGTATTACCTATTTCTTCCAACTAGTAGTATTGATACTTGATTGATTCTCTGTCAAAATTCGGTTGGTTCAGGCGAGTTGATATACTTCAGGAGTCTCTGGGACAACATACTCGTCATCAATTCTGCCCAAGCCACAGACGAGATTATGGAGAAACAGGCTCGGATCACATCTGATCGACCGTTTGGGAATGCCTTGGATAAGTTGTGAGCCCAGCCGCACTTACTATCAAATTCCACTATTACACGACGGAAAACTAACGAGGTTTTTTCTGTAACAGTACACGTTGGGACACGAACGTTGGTGAGTATATAATGAATGATAATAAATCGGAAGATTTCACTAGTGAATTCCACTTCGATTCCCCTTCAGTACATGTTTCTCTGGTCTTCTTGAATCAAGACCTTTAAATCACTCAGTCGCTCACTCATCCCACAGCTCTTTTAGTATATTCTGATACGTGGAGACACTCGAGAAGGATATTTCATCAAAATTTCAGATCTGAAGCTGCAGTAAAATATCAACCCATCCAAACTGAAAAAATCCACGAGTTTCTTCGGTCGTTGCTCGGGTTGTCAAAATCGCCAAGTTCCGACAAACAAGGTCATGGTGACGAGTTGATGAAGAATATATCAACGTACGTTACCTTCTTCCGAGTTATTTATCAACTAAGTTGAATCAATTCTCCTTTCTGACAAGCAATTCCGTACCAGTCTCTCCCAAGGAATCATGATGAAATCTATGTATGGTCTCGAAGTCCAATCCGCCGCTGACGAAGCCACTCCCCAAGCGGCTAGAGAAACTGTTGATCACATGGAGCTAACCCTTGTTCCGGGAGGAGCAGCCTATCGATCCATACCTTTTGCACATTTGTGGGCTTGGTTGGTTCCGAGTGGGTGGTCTGAGTTTGCGAGGGTTCAGAAACATATTAGGGAGACGATGACTAGTTTGAGAGAGGTACCGTTTGAGGAGGCTATGAAGAATTGGGTGGGTTTTTTTCTTTAGTTTTTTTTTCACCTTTTGAACTCAATTTTGTTTTATTTTTACTCCCCTTC
The DNA here is from genome assembly GCA_004369135.1 of Dendrothele bispora CBS 962.96. NCBI lineage: Eukaryota > Fungi > Basidiomycota > Agaricomycetes > Agaricales > Dendrothele > Dendrothele bispora. The sequence continues at coordinate 81,980 of ML179325.1, forward strand.
GATTTAATTGTTTTTATTTTTGTCCCTGGGGTTACTCACACTTCATTCTGACTCCATATCATACCTTGTAGAAAGTAGGCGATCAGTCCTCATTGATTGGAGAGTTGATGATGCAGCATGAAACCCATGTAAGCCCGGCACAGGAAGTAGAGAGTATCAAGAATATGGCATCAAGTGCGGTAACTGGTGAGTTTTTATAGTACATACATATATTTCTTTTCAAAAGCTTTACCTATGTATTTGATCGCTTATATTTGTTTTTATGATTTTCAAATTAAAAACAGCTGCAGCAGATACGGTGTGTGGTGCTACATGTGTACTGACTCAAAATACTCACTTCTTTCCTCTTTTTCTTCCCCCTTTCTTCAACCAGACTGTATCAGCCACAGCAACATTTTTCCTCGCTCTCACTCTATATCCAGAAGTGCAATCCAAAGCCCAAGAAGAACTGGACAGAGTCCTTGGTCCAGGGAGGATTCCAAGTTTTAAGGATAGGCAAGATCTACCGTATGTGGAAGCAGTCTATAGGGAGGTTATGAGGTGGCATCCAGCTCTTCCCATGAGTCAGTATTCACTTTTTTTTTCTGAGAGAAGGCGGAAGATATTTCTTTTTTCGTTTTCAAATAATTATTCCTTTGCGAGTTGATACTTACTGTTTGCTAACACTCCTGTGATGTTTTTTGATTTTTTCTGCATTCTAATGGTTTCTTAACAGGTCTTCCTCATAAATCGACAGAGGATATAATTTATAAAGGGTATGTTATACCAAAAGGAACTATTTTGCATGTCAATGTGTGGTAAGTCATCTGCTTCACTCTATCATGACATGACAAGATGAACATTGGAACACTATGATATTTGTGAATTATGATAATGAAAACTTGCTTGGCTTTGATTCACTTAGGGCAATAAACCACAACCCTGATCGGTATAGTAATCCAGACAAGTTTATACCAGAGAGGTATCTCAATGAAGATGGGAGTTACAACGAAATGTATAGGAGTATTAATACAATTGATGCTTATGGGCATGGAAGGAGGTATGTTTTGATTCTATTTGACTTTACTTATTATGTGAATCATCACAACTTTCTGCGTCCTGTTTCTGACTTCTTAATGAAGGGTTTGTGTTGGGAGATATGTAGCTGATGCTACTCTTTGGCTTACAATGGCATCTGTCTTGGCCACCATGAGTGTTTCAAGAGTTGGCAGCAGAGAGAGAGGAGGATCTGAAGGCCTGGATATTGAGAAATATTATTCGAATTATGCATTGTCGTAAGTCGTTCAATGGTTGGGGGCATTTTTTTACATAATTCAAGCTGATAAAATGCCATTATCTTTTTTTTTGTTTGCATTGACTACTTACTCAAGTCACCTTCTCACAGTTCCGGAGTGTAAAGTTGAGCCTAGGTTCTCAAAAGATGAGTTTGAGATCGCGTTGGAGCAAGCAAAGGGGGGATATTAAATGGAATTTTTTTTGTTATCTTGATATCATAAATGAATATGCTTTTTCAGCTAAAATCCGTGATTCCGGAGACATGTCTTTGTTAGTGGCTTCAGGTAGGTATTATGAAGATAAGGAGTGTGGGCCAATGTTTGTGTGTAATAATAATGAGGCTACCGTTGGGCAGGGACTTGAAGTGAATCAGCTGTGCCCAGACCAAAGAAGTCCGAATCTTCCAGTCCTAACTACGTCGGTGACGGAATCGGGCTCAAAGTTTCATTGGGAGTCCGCGTCATTGTAAATGACTATCTTTGCAACAGTCGATTTACCAAGTCTGAGAAGACGGAGACCTTTCGCGCATTAGTCACAAAGATTGGTAGTAAAGATCTTGACAAACAAGATCACATCGGTACATACACCTCAGTGTACCGTCAGGACTACGTCTGGTTCAACCTGGTTCAAAGAGACTTATTGGTGACCGACCGAGGTAAGATTGTATGTAAAGACAAATCCTCCTTCCGGTCAGTCAGCCTCGTGATTAAAAAAAAGTGAAGAAGTATATATTAATGGGGGTACCGCGGATCGAACGCGGGACCTTCAGAAAGTGCACGTGTTACGTATTACTTCAGTCTGCTGCTCTCCCAGCTGAGCTATACCCCCGATGAAGCAAGAACTTCTTGAAGCAAAAAGGAAAAAGCGTGGCATTGGCACATTATATAACTTGATATGTGTTTGTGTCGTAAACAAATGACATATGTCATGCTCCTGGACCTGAGGCTTGTTTCGACTTTTCTTCTCTCATTTCCTTTCTCTTTTCTTTGTTTGTAGCCATGTCTTGTGCGTTCCACTTATTGTTTTCTGCAAAATGGAGGCTGATGGGATAAATACAGCCTCAATTGCGTTTCCTTCGGATTCTTCTTCGCAACCAGCAGTCCAGCCCGTTCCTCGACACCTTCCTTTCCGACGAATCTCGTTACCGGCACTCCCGCCACCCTCCTTGCAACACATGCATAGCAGACAATCCATAGCCAGCGTGGATGAACACCCTACCAATTCTTCAAACCCAATTCTCCCCAGCACTCCCACTAGGAGGCGAACCAAAGCCACCTCCATTCATCATCATCATCATCCTGCAGACGGGGTCGCCGACCCGTCCGAGCCCAAGCGTCGTAAAATCATCCAAGAATTCTACGTGACAGAAAAGGCCTACGTCGACGGTTTGGACCTCGTCTACAACCATTTCCTCACTCCCATCATCGCTTCACTCGAGACTCCGACCCCTCTTCTCTCCAGATCCCTCACAACCAGTGTCTTTTCTAATTTTATCGATATATGGAATCTACACAAGAGTTTTCTCGCTGCTCTAAAGGAAGTTCTGTATCCCGAAGGTACAACAGAAGGAGGCGAATTACCCAAACCTCTACCACCTCTTTCTCCCATCCTTTTATCCCATTTCCCTTATTTATCTCTCTACACCCCTTTCATAACCTCCTTCCCAACGACTCTATCAACTCTAGCTTCCCTAACAACACCTTCCTCTTCCTCTTCCTACGTTCCTCCTTCCGCATCTTCCTCTTCTTCTTCCTCCTCCTCTTCCTCCTCTTCCTCCCAACCCGTAGAATACTCTCCCTCGTTCCACACCTGGCTCACCATCCGCGAACGCCATCCTTCATGCAACCATCTCCGCCTCCGTGACTACCTCCTCACCGTCATCCAACGTACCCCACGTTACCTTCTCCTACTCAAAGACCTCTTAACCCACACTCCTCCTTCCCACCCCGAACACCCTCAACTCTCTTCCTCCTTCTCCCTTCTCTCTCGTATAACCCAATCTCTCAACACGAGTCTACATAAACATTCCCAAGTCCTAGGATTGTTAGCTTTACAGAGGAACACCCAAGGATTACCGTTTAGGATGGTCACACCTGGTAGGAGATGCGTGAAGAGAGGTAAATTGGTGATGGTGGAGAGGAGCGAACAGCCTAGAGAGAGAGAAGTGGTGGTGTTTAGTGATTTGGTGGTTTGGTTAGCTCCGATTGGGAGGGAGAAAACTGGGTTGAACAATGCACTTGGGGGGATGGTGGAAGGGTTGAGTGAATGGTTGAGTGGACTTTGGGGAGGTGAGGAGGAAGAGGAGGAAGAGGATTATTATTGGGGGAAGGGAAAGGAGAAGCAAGTGAGACAGGTTCAGGTGTTGAAGAGACCTCCGATGCAGAGGACGAGGAGTAAGAGTGATGCGGATGTGCAGGGGAGGATGGATGGAACTGATGGTGCAGGTGAAGGCGCAGGTACAGGTGATGTAACTAATACCACTGGTCCTGTATCGACGTCGAATCCGTCTACGCCGATCAAACCCGTGTCGTCTGCAGTTGCTGCTGTCGTAGCTGTTACGCCTGGATCTGGATCTGGGGCATCAACGCCTTCACCTACTCCTACACCTTACAAACGACCTCCTCGGACTTCTTTCACGTCTTCAATATTCTCTCGACCTTTATACGCACAAAGACATTCCATGGGCGCTTCTCTTCTCTCCGCTCACGCTAACAACAACTCCTCCACTTCCACTTCCTCCTCCTTCAACATGACATCGTCTACTACTACTACACCTACATCGTCTCCGTCGAAAGTAGCGAAAGCCAGTTCTGTCGTTAACAGCAAAGCCAAAGCTAAAGCCAAAGCCAAAGCGAAGGGTGGTAGTAGGGGGGGCCATTTTGGTGGTGGTGCTGGGATTATTAGGTCTAGGCATAATTCACATGTGGGACCTGGATCTGGAGGTGGATCTGGAGGTGGAGCTGGGAATGTTAATGACGGTGATGGTGGTGGTGGTATGGGAACGGTAGAGAAGTTTGTGTATAAGGGACATATAGAGCTTGTTGATTTGGAGGTGGTAGTGCCTACGTTGGTGGTTCCGGGGGCGGCGAGGAGAGGGGTGGGGAGACAGGTGGGGAGGCCGAGATCGCAGCTTGGGATAGTGGAAGATTCTGGGAATAACGGGAATAGGAACAGGAACAGGAACAATAACGATGATGGAACGAATATGGATTTGTCGAATCAAGACCTATCATCGTCATCGTCACTATCACCGCCGTCGTCTGCTCTAGAGACTTCTCTCACCACTACCAACGTCGATGTCGATGTCGATAACGATAACGATTCGTTCCTCCTCTCTGGTACACTTCGTTCATCACCTGACGCTTGTCGGTTAGATATTCTCTCTCCACTTTCGTCGTTCTCGTTGTATGCGACTAGTACGAAAGAGAGAGATGAATGGGTTGAGGTGATTAGGGAGACGAAGATGGGGAGGATGGAGGAGTTGGTTGGGGGGAGGGGGATGTGGGTTGATGATGATGGGAATGGGGAGAGGGGAGGGTGAGTTGTTTCTTTTTTTTTCCTTACAAAATATTCTTTTTCTTGCTGGAAGAGTAGAGATTTATGTATAGAACTAACTCATGTCTACAGCGATCCCAAATCCTCCAACCGACATTCCAATCCAAATTACCCAAACCCAAACTCGAATTCCAGACCCAACTCGACCCCGACATCGAACCGAACTTCGTCTGCGTCGTTTGGGAACTATTACTCTAATAATTCGAATTATAACGAATCTAGTGTTTCGGTTTATTCTAGTCCGGCTGGTTCAACTACCTTTGCGAATTTGGGTGGTACTGCTGGTTCGGTTCTGGGTGTAGGTGTAGGTGTGGGTGTAGGTGTAGGCGTAGGCGTAGGCGTGGATGCAGGAGGAGGAGGAGGAGGAGGAGTGGATGATCCTTTGGGTGATTCGACGCTTGGGAGGAGTGAGGGAGGAAGACATTTGAGGAGGAGGTTTGTTGCTGGGGCTGTGCCTTGGGGTGGGGAGGAGGAAGAAGAAGAAGAAGAAGAGCATGGAGAGGAGGAAGGTGGGGAAGAGGACGAGGAAGAGAGTGAGAGTGAGCTGGAGGTAGAACCGGAAGGTGAAGGTGAGGGAGAAGGTGAGGTGAAAGTGACGAAAGCTGGGTTCAAGTTGGGGAAGAGCAATAAAACCAAACTCAAGTCAACTACTAAGACGAAGGCAAACGTCAAGCCAGAAAAGGTTAAGGAGACCAAGTCCAAGACGAAGGAGAAAAAAGAGAAAGGGAAAGGCAAGAAGAACAAAGAACGTCGAGCGCTCGTTGAGCATTTCGTGCCTGCGATATGGATACCTGATGACAAAGTGGACGCGTGCATGAGATGTGGAAGAGCGTTTGGATGGGGATTTGGAGGGCCGTTTGGTTTTGGTGCAGGCAGGAGGAGACATCATTGTAGGCTTTGTGGGGGGTGTGTGTGTGCGGGGTGTAGTGAGAAGGTGAGTTGTTTTTGTTCTTTTTACTTTTTCTTCTTCGGCTTCGTCGTTTTTATGGTCTTTCTCGTTGATCTGCATGGTGGTGCTGCTTCTATATGATAATGGTACTAACTTGAAAACAAACATCTTCTCCTCTGGCATTGTCTACAGACGTTCTACATCACCGATATCACTGCCACAAACCCCGCTGCAACATCCAAACCTGCCAGAGCATGCAACGAATGTTTTGAATCCGTCTTTCATGTACTGGACCCTGAGCCGTTCGCTGAAACTGGCGAGGCATCTACTGCTTCTTCTTCTTCCGTTTCTATGGAAAGAGTGGACGAGGATGAGGAGGAGAAAGGGAACGACGAAGACACTATTCGTGCCAGACCTCGACCGAGTCGAAACGAGAGCAGTATGAGTAATTTGAGTGGTAGTGGTAGTAGACCTAGACCCAAGAGTGAAGGTGCCAACTCCTCTATGTCGGTACCAGGGGTGTTTGGTGGGGACCTTTCTCAGTTACCGTCGCTCCCGATAACAACGAACGCGAGTTTGACAACTGCACCAGCGACTGTACCTGCGCTTCTCGAGTCTCAAGTCCATTCTCAAGGTTCTGGATCGAGTACTTTGGCCTCGAGCACTGGTACGGGATCAGGGTCAGTACCGACGATGGGGTCTTTGGGTAACGCAACTACCGATACGTTTTCCTCTCCGTCGTCTTCACCGACGAAGAGACCAAACGCGAACGCGAACGTGAAAGCGAAGGTTATTACTCCCAGTTTTAACACGGGAATAACGCCTGCGACGTCATCGTCAAACGTGACTGCCAATACCGAGTCTATTCTTCGTACGTACGCGGACACGATCACTTCCATGACCACTTCTCTTTTGGCGATATCGAGTCCGGTGGTACCGCCTCCTGGAAATGGTCATGGTCATAGGTCTGGAGCAAGACCTTCGTCGTCGGCAGCAGATCTTTTTGCTCCTGGAGGAGGAAGAGGAAGAGGAGGAGGAGTAGGAGGAGGGGGAGAGGAAAGAGAGGAACTGTTTTTGAATGGGATTTGGAAGAAGAGAGGACAGAGGAGGACGATGAGTAGTGCTGAAGCATTGATGGCGATTGATACTACGCCTTTGCCAGTGACGAAAGGGAAGAGGATGAGTTTCGGTGGAGGTAGTGGGGAGAATAAGAAATTTAAGGGGAAGAAGAGGGCTAGTGAGAGTGGTGCTGAGAGGTTGGGTAGACAGGTGGATTTGGATGACTCAGGTGGAGAGGAAAGAGATGTGGAAGGTGTGGAAGAAGGATTCGAGAGTGGGTTGAGGGAAAGCGTAAATCAAGGGTTGGTTGGTGTTGGTGGAATGGTTGGGAGGGAGGGCAGCATTGATTCAGAAGGAAGCAGCCCGAGACATTCGAGGATCAAGATGCGGTCCGCGTCTTCAAGGCCGAGGAGCTATTATGCCATTTTGGAGGATTTCCAGAGTCAAAGTCAAGACCAGGAGACTTACTCGCAGAGTGAGACTAGTGGTGGCTCGGACCATGCGAAGACTCCTTCTGTCACGATAAATGTTTCAGGACCGTTAGAGGCTACGTTTGAGAGTGATGAAGAGGATGAAGGGGATTATGTCGATGAAGACGAAGACCAGGACAACCACACGACTCCTACTACGTCGTCCACCGCTTCCCATTCAGCGGCTTCCTCCAAGAGACAAACCATGGTCAATTTTCCACCCGGGACCGCTTCTTCCGCTTCTTCTTCGACTTCGAACTCGCCGACTAAACCTGGCTTGGTAACGGCCGGCTCGAGAACCTCGTATTATGCCTCTGGACACGGCGGTCAATCAAAGTATCACCATGGGTTGAAGTTTGGAGCGAGGAAGGAGGACACGATAAGGAGACGCAAACGGTTTTCTTTACCTGCTGTTGCGTTGCAGACGACAAGCGTCGTCACGAGAACCCAGAGCGTAGCTGGCGGTGGACAAGGACATGCGCATCCTGAACGGGAAACAAACACCAGTACCGCTGCAGGGAGCAATAACAGGTTGAGCACGGCAGGGATGCCTACGAAGGGAGTGGGAGCGAGTCGGTTGACGTCGAGATACCAGTTTGGACATGGATTGCAGGGTATGCCGGTCGGTGGGAAGAGCAAGCGGTTTTCTTTGGTTTTGGGTAAAGGGCAACAGAGTCCAGGTGGTGTTGACCAGGGTCAACAGAGCGAAGAGCAGAACGGAGATGACGATGATGAGGGAGAAGAGGGCCAAGAGGATGGAACAGGTGCTGTCGACGCACGAGACAAAGATAGGCGCAATAGCAAGCCAGGCTTGGCCAAAGGTGTAGCGGCGCACAAGTTGAGCGAGTTGTTGGGTAAAGCTAAGGCAGCTGGTTAAACTTATCATCAGTGTATGGTTTCTTATGACATTATGTATGGGCTCAAATCCCATTGGTATACGACTTTGACACACGACGGACTAACAGTCACGACTATATTTCCTTTTTCATTGCATTACGAACGAAGGACTGTTTAATTCCTGGTATACCACGTAGTAAAACAGGTAGCATATTAATCGGACTGTCTCTTTATCACTAATGGATTCTGTAGCAACTACTTTTTCCAATTATCTTTTGTACTTGTCAGATTTCTCTAGATTTCACAATTCATGATAAATTTCGAATTCACGTCGACAGGCCTACAATCCACAAATTACAATGCAATACTCAATCGTCTCTATCATATTTCTGCAAGTCTTCCAATAACCGACCCCATCTTCCTCCGTCCCAACTCGCGATATCCTTCCACTCCTTGCTCTGCTCCCCCCACATTTTCTTATTCGCTTGTAGAAAACCTCCCAAAACAAAATCCGCAAACGAAATCGTATCACCCATCACAAACCTATCATTAGAGTCCATCCATTTCGCAACGTTCTTCATTCCTTCTTCAAACTTTTTCCATTCCACTTCTGCCTCATCCCCTTTCGGGTACACATCCTCGATCGAAGCGGCATTGAGCATCTTGAGCACGTCATTCTTCCTAGCCTCTCTGATATAAGCCTCACTCCTCGGATTCAAAATCTCGCATATCTTCAACATCGAAAACCTCATAGTCGGGTAGAAATTGGGTGTGAGAGCATCGAGGAAGGCTTCATGAAGCGCTCTTGTACCAGCAGGTATCAAGATCGGTTTATCGGGGTATGTTTTATCGAGATAGTCCGCAATCAGGAGGGAATCCGAGACGGATGTACCGGTGTTCGGATCGACGATAACAGGGAGAGTGTACATCGGCGATCCATCGGGTTTTCGAGTTGTTGGATGTGGGGCGATTCCAGCGGCTTTGAGGGTAGAAGCTACATCCGGGTATTCGACCCAGATGGTTTTATATGGAATACCCTTATAGTTGAGGGAGTATCTGCACCAATTTTCAAACCAAAAAGAGGCGAGATTATAGCCTACAGCCTGTGCTTACCTTGTCTTCCATGTATTGGGATTCCAGGCATTCACGCCTGGTTTCTTGGATGGGAAATCATAGAAGACCAGGGGTTTTAGAGTTTCTGCCATAGTTTGTTGGATAGAGCTGTCACGATGAATTAGAGGCATACACGTGAGTACTTGAGTACTTGAGAATGAAGAAACGTAAAAGTAAACCACTTTAACCAGGACTTATATCTCTGTTGAATGAATTAGTGGATCCTCGAGCTGTTTGAGCTGCGTTAGCCTGCGTCGGTTACGCTCCATGGGTTCTGACTCGGAGCACTTATATCAACCACTTTCTTGCTGCTCCGCTACGTGTGAGCGCAGTACTAGTGTCGGCATACTCAATCGCTGCGGGATTCTCGTCGATCAGATTTCTCATTGCAACGTTAACTTCAGTCAGCATACTTATGTTCATGGCTCTTTCGCTGCGCATCGAAGTTGCTGATGACTCGATACAATGACGATCAGTGAGAGTTAATCCATGATCAACGTTGAAAGTAAGGTTGATTTTTTTGGTCCAATCAACCGGGATGGCCTAACTGGATGGCCTAACTGGTTAACTGTCAATTTTCGCCCATTACTCTTTCCTGCTTACTACCTTTCTCTGCCTGCCCTCTCCGTACTACCTTTCAAGTTCCCTGTCCGTTTTTTGACTTACACCCCCACCGATCTTTGCTTCTAGGTTGGCTCCTTTCTGCTTACAGATACTTCTTTTCATCTGCGTATAATTGCAATATTAATGTAATCGATAATATGGCGCTGTGCATCGGTTGTAGACTTTTGTAACTACGAGTTCGTCGGTCACGGTTTGTTCTCCGCCGCTTGTCGGCCACCTCCCGAGTCATGCTTGTTTGTCCGTTGTTCTTTGAGAGCCAAGGATCGCTTCATAATCTCCTCAATCCTTTTTTGTCTTTCCTCCTTACCTCTCCCAGGAAGGTGCTCATCTCGTTTGACGAAAATCCACCAGCCCGGTAACGGTTTCACTGCATCTTGCGAACTTTCGTTCTCGGACAACCTGGCATCGTTTGAAGGGAACACGCGCATCCCGACGAGACCAGCAACCATTATAGTATCGAAGATTTCCCCATTATCATCAAGCTTGACATCAACACTGGCATACCCGGCAGGAATTTTCTTGGAATCAAGCCAATGGTAGCGCGTACCATCCAAGGAAAGTCGCATGGCATATCGATTTTCACTCAGTTCCTATGCAAATAATGGGTTATTCTGTATCTTCCACTGGAAAACAATTAACCGACCTTGCCTGGCTTATTTCCGATCCATTGACCATCCTCGTTCCAAGCACAGAATGCAGTGATCCATCCAGAAAGGTAAGTTGGTCCACCACTTCCCATACTGCGCCTATGCGCAACTTTGTTCCAAAAGTCAATGTTTTCCTGCCCGTTGGGGTCGTCGAAAGCTCGTACAAATCGGGTAAGGATGGGACGAAGCAGATTGTACCACAAGGTAGGCTCCTCCCCGAACTCCTTCAACCTCTCAATCCGTGCAAGCAAATCTTCCCAGTCTGCCTTCTCTCCTTCCAATGTAACCTTTGGAATCCCACATCTCAGCTTGTAAGTATAACAGAGATACTTCTTCATTGTGGACATCATTAAGACCGAGGAGACGACAATGTCGTTCAGCGTTGTCGTGCTGAATTCGGGGATAATCCATCCTGCCATAGATGGATCATTGATGTTATTCTTGATTTCACCTGTCATTAATCTGGCAAGGTGGCCAAAATCTACATTATACCTGTTCCCAAGTGCCCTGACCGTTAATTCCTTTTTGCCTTCATGTGAGACAAAGATAGAGCGCAGAGCCTCAGCATTGGCATTGACAAAGAAGTTGAATTGTGTGAGGATGCAAATCCAAACATCGTCGGGACGCAGGGAAAGAGCGTGGTGCTGGTTATATGCGCCAACAATGGTATTGACCAGACCATTGGAACAAGGAAGAATGGGTTCTGTAAGATGCTCAAAGGAGGACTGGAGAATCTCATCAGATTTCTCATATTGGTCGTAACAAGCAGATTTGAGGAGGGTGAGAGGAGTGGTATCCTTTAGGTATTGCTCATTGGCAATGACTGGTTTAGAGGGATGGTTAGCGGGATAGAAAGAGACAGGCATGACTTGTGATATAGATCGGCCGGGAGTCGGGTGGGTTTTATATCTCGGTAGGTGGAGGCTATGGGCTCTCTTCATGGTGACAATTTAAAAATGAAATTAATCAAATCCAATGGAGATTACTTACCAGAAGCCGGGATACAGCAAGGACAGTGCATCAACATTTAGCAGCGGGAGGGTCCAAAGGCTCCCATGGTTCTGTTGCTCGAGCTCTTTGGATTCCGCGTATGATTCTATCGTCCGAAAAAGCCGCCCCGACGGAAAGGGTGACAAATCCTCGTCCAAGGAAACTCATCCCAGGCTCGTAAATGATAGGACGCGCATAGTGCGTGACGATTTCAGGGAAAGTTCCAGTGCATGAAGTTAGAAGAGAGAATAGCAATTCGCCATATTGAGCAGACGAGAGATAGAGTGAATTTTTTAGATCTGCTGAGTGAGAGGGGAACACAGGTCTTCGGACCCACTCCGATGCGTCTGTCCAAGGAGAGGAAGGAGAGAATCGCAAACCGACTCTCTCCTTGATCAGAGGTCTGTGGAGTGGTCCATAGTATGATGTGCAAAGGTCATGGAGACCTCGGGCCCCGACGAGACTTTCTGGCACATCCGCGGTTGATACTTGATAGTAATGACTGCGATGAATGGGGGCGCCATTACATGAGAGTACAATCGGATTGAAAATTTCACCAGGACGGTGACTTTGCATTGTAGTGTCTGTTTTCAAGTGTGAGTGGGTGTGTTGGGTGGTAGAAAACAAAGTACGAGGAGAAACTAGGGGAACGAGGACTCAGAGTGTCTGACTCTTTGAGTCTTTCAAGGATCCTGCTGCCAGTGGTGCTGATGAAAGAGGAGTACCGCATCACGTGAGTCTGAAGTGTCTCATCCGGACACGACTTTGAAATGGGTCTTGACTCTCCTGTGGGTAGATCGGTTGGCTCTAGAGTGAACTTCCTCATCCTGAATGGTGAGAGAACATCTTGCTTACCTTCCATCACAAAATGACCAATATCCTCAAGGTTGCTATACAACTACTGCTTACAACCGTCGTGGATGACCCACAAGGATTCAACTAGGAAGATGAATCCCACTTGGAAGCATCATGGATTGGTATTCCCGAGGAACGCTTGCACCTGGTCAAAATCATCAAGTCGACATCCACAAATCCTTGTGATGAATGCCATGAACGTCCACCGCCCTAACCCACTGATTGATGTAGGCAACCTCACATACCATGTAGTAGCCTCGGTCATTCATCCAATGGCCGGTTGACCCCTCTGCTTGTCCACAAACCACTATCTTCTCAGGGCCTCAGTTGTCTACAAATCGGACTCCAAAATGATCACGCTAATGGTATCCGCGACGCGCGTGGAACGCATTTTCGACATCTAGCACGAAAGATCACTATCATGGTCACCTTACCGTCACATAGATTTTGCTGTTCTATCGCGATCGGTTCCAAAGACCTTAACAATAAAGTCAATCCAGAATCCTTTTTTTGCCTAGCTTTCTGAATACTTGATCACAAGCAGCTCACGGGTTTCAAAATTACGCCAAGTATGATGTGACCGTCTTGACGGATCGGAGTAAGGTGAACGCTCCAACCTCATGAAATGTATTCGGTCTTTTTAGGGTCCTGATATCAACTACATACATAAATCTCAAGGTGGAGGCAACACATTGACGACGATGACAGGCTCACTCCTTTCCCTTCCTTATCTATTTGTCATTCCCAGTCTCACATTCTGCATCACCGTTGCGTACTATCTGTATCAACACACTTCACCGTTACCTTATCCGCCTGGGCCCAAAGCTCGCAACTTTCTGACTGGAAACTGGGGTCAATTCCCTGCTGGTGAAAAGGTGTATCTCAAGTACATTGAATGGGGGAGACAGTATGGTCAGTGATATGCGCATAACGAGCCATCATCAAACTTGTAGTACTTGATTTTCTTCCCATAGGTAGCGATTTGATTCATATGGAGGCTTTCGGCCAACACTACGTCGTTATCAATTCATTTAAGGCGGCTAATGAGATTTTGGAGAAACGAGCGTTGATAAGTTCTAGTCGCCCGTTCACTCTGATGGACGAGTTGTGAGTTTTCTTACTGCATTTGGAATAGTCTGTCATCGAATAAGGGCCATTTGATATTGGTAGCGGGGGATGGGGAAATGTCCTTGGTACGTTCCTAACACGGTTTTTTCTGCTTATCGAGTTTCCTGACTGAATAGTCATGCACCTTTATAGGTCTCTTGCCCTACGCAGACCGCTGGAGGAATTTTCGCAAGCTCTTTCATCAGAATTTCAGACCAAACGGTGCGATCAAATTCAGACCCGTTCAACTCGAGAAGATTCATAGATTTTTGCGGGATCTGTTGGGTCCCTACGATGGGTTTATGGACTGTGTCGTAACGTCAGTGCCCGCTTGCGATCTGATTCAAGATCTCTTCTCAGTGTTTTCAAGTTTCTTCTTTGAATACTGAACTTCAACATACTTCCGCAGGATGTCCGAGTCAATTGCTTTTGCCACTATGTATGGTTATGATATAACCTCTCATCAAGATCACCTCCCCAGAAGTGCCCGTCAAGCTCTCGGAGTAGTCGAACAGGGAATGTTACCGGGTTTTGACGCTTACATTCATCTCCCATTCCTTCGTTATCTACCTTCTTGGTTTCCCGGCGGTGGTTTTAAGACGCTAGCTAAAGGCTCGCGTACGTGTATTGAAGAAATTAAGGAAGTGCCTGTGTTTCTATCTTTTCAACTCACTTTACTTTAAAAATCGTTTTTGTATTGACTTGTAATTTTGTGGCTTTGTGTGGATGATCCTAGAGCTCAGGCAAATATTCCCTTGTCGGAGAACTCCTTCATACGAACAATGGAGAAATCAATGCCTTTCCTGACAAAGTCGACATTGTCAAGAATATGGGAGTAACTACTATACTTGGTGAGCTCGACTCGGATTGCATCCTTGTCATTAATAATCCTAATTCATTTTGGAACAAAAGCTTCTAGTGACACGGTGAGAATCATAAAAGATATATCTCAACGTCCTACTCCACTCTAACATTTTTCTCCAGACTTCTTCTCAAATCGGGACCTTCATCTTAGCCATGGCTCTCTACCCTGATGTTCAGCGCAAAGCGCAACGAGAACTCGATCAAGTGATCGGTACCAATCGTCTCCCGAGCTTCGAAGACCGTCCGTCTCTCCCTTATATCGAAGCTGTTTATCATGAGGTTATGAGGTGGATTCCAGTCATCCCCTTTGGTGAGTATAGTTTCTGATACTTATGTTTGGGTGTGTACGGTACTAGATCTACCTATCCACATTCATAATTCAGGTCTTCCTCATAATACGACTGAGCCTGATGTATATGATGGATATTATATTCCAAAAGGTAAAATCTTATTTTCTGATTCGAGTTTCCGTCACACTAAAAGAGTGAACACCTTGTCATGATCAGGAACGTCTCTATTCGCAAATATCTGGTTAGTATCCGAATCATATCCCTTTCTCCAGATCGCTGACTCTGCCCAATGATATCGATATACTGATCCATGTTATAGGGCGATGAACCACGACGAAAACGTTTACGAGGATCCCGATAAGTTTATCCCGGAGCGACATCTAGGACCCAACGGTACTGCTGTTACCGGTGGTATCAATTCGATTTTGACTTATGGTTTTGGGAGACGGTGAGATTTCCCTCAAGTTTCCATCCCGTTCAAGTCCATCATCCAACACGGAATTCTAAATCGTGTACTGACTCTCAGAATTTCTTTTTCAGAGTTTGCGTCGGCCGACATGTGGCGGACGCTACAGTTTGGATGACGATCGCTTGCTTGTTGACCGTGTATGATATTTTCCAGACTAAAGATCGAGATGGAAAAGAAATCGAACTCGATGTGAATGATTGTTATCATTTTGGTGCTTTTGTGTGAGTGGTACTCCTTCTTGAACACCCCAAACAACTGTAAAGTGCGGCCCAATTTTGTTACTTATCTTATATCAACTATAGCTTCCCCAAATCCTTCCCTTGTAAAATTTCTCCTCGTTCGGAGTCGGCGGAGAGGATGATACGGGACACCAGTACGATAGAATATGAGGGATTGAGGGTCGGTAACTGATCAAAGAATCGACCTCAACGGGATTAACATCTAGCTAGACGTTAGTATCACTCAGTGAGATGCAACACATTGACCATTTCTGACGGAGTCCACAACGGAGCTTGTAACTGTCATTTCCTGACATTTGTTCCGAGCTCGAGCTTCGCTTGCTGATTTTGTCATGTTTTTCGGGACTTGAGCGGTCCAAACAGAAGCATGCCCTCCAAAGGTCCTGTTACCTTCTCAATATGAGCCATTGCATATCATTCAAGCACATAACTCAAAGTGTATAATATCGTCAAGAGGGGAATAAAGACGCCATGAGTTTCTCTCTTCTCTGCCGGCGCAGCTGTATTCCCGACAGAAAAGTCCGTGGACATCCAATGATTCTACACGGTGCTAAGGTAGAACGACGCATTGGCTTAGTCAACTATTTCTTTTCTCTCAGCTGACACCAACACCAACCAAGTATCGAAGAAGCAAATCCCTTAAACCCAAACGATTACTACACTCTACAGCTATAAAATTAGTACGAAAGCTACCGCTTGGACTTAAGGAAGCAGCGAGTTCCGGACCGTGACTTCGTCTATCACGTCGACGTCTATGGCATAGAAATAAATTTCAGATATGACTCAACACACAAGAAATGGGGTTCTCCGAAATGCTTAGGCTTATGTACGAACGCCTCTAATCGCAGGGGTGATATCTAACCTCCCCGGAACTTCAAAAAAAGAACATAAAAGCCTGAAGGAAAATGCGGCGAACTGACCCAGAATCCTTATCTTAGTCTTGACTCTCTTCCCCCAAAAAATGTACGGTTCTATCTTCCACTTTTGTTTGGCATACACGCACCGACTGACTCGTCGCCTCTTCTCGGTACAGGTCTGGTGCCCCTGTTCCCGCTCCAGAAGTCCTTGTCGCTCAATGTGAACCTCATAACCCATACCTGGACGAATCAGCTCTCGACGATGATTCTGACTCGGAAATTGATGTTTCTCTCCAAGCTCGAACTCATGCATCCTCAGCTCACCGTTTTTCTCTGCGTCAATCCCAAAATGCTTCTCAAATTGAAATGGCTGGAATTTTAACGACGAAGGAACGTCGCGCTTCTCGAAGGGAGTCGCAGGCTGCTCGAGAGCGTGAGGTAGAAACTTTAACAGCGGCTGGTGCTGCAAAGTTGGATAGTGACTCGGATGTTGATAAGAGCAGTACCGGTTCTGCAGTCTCTCGCTCGGATGTGCCGTCAACATCTGCGTCTGCGCTTTCTTCACCGTCTCCTGCGAACCTACTCAAATCTGATCTTGGGCTAGGCTTTTCTGCGCGTCGTTTGTCTCGGACGGCTCAAATCATTGCTGAGGAACGTGGCAATGGAACCAGCACCGGAACCAGCACCCAAAGTCATCCCCTCTCGCAAGATATCACGATACCTAGCCTTCCTGCTGGATTTGCGACGAGTGCAACGATCAAGGAAGTAGACTCGGTTCCTCCTACACCCGCCGCTGGGGAGTCTATCGAGCCGAGTACCTTTGAAGTGATTGAAGAAGACCCAAGGGCAACAGGAAAAATCGCTAGTTGGAGAGGTGCTACAATTTTGGTCAATATCTCTTTCTTTCTGTGAAATCCCCTTCTTTTTTTCGTTCTTTTTTTGTGTCCTAGTAGGTAGTTACTGATACACTTTCTCTCAAACTTTTCATCGACAGGCAACGGCATGTTTTGCCCAGCTGATTGACAACCTTTGGATGACTTCGATTAACATTGCTGTTCCACGTATCGCAGAAGAATTCGAGCTCCTTGAGGGTAAGCACCGATGTTCCCCTTATCAGACTTATTGATTTTTCGGAGCTCATTTTTACATAATTTTCTCAACCACTGCTTTGGCTCGACTCATCTTTAACCCCACTCGTGCCTGTGACCCCAAAAATTTTACTCGCTTCTTCCGCGTCTCCTTTCGCTGGACTACTTATCTTTTCATCACGAATGTGCGCGTTCTGTACTTTATTCGTTGAATCCATGTTCTAGGCTCCCAATCCTGGCTCGTCTCCGCCTACACCCTCACTTTTGGCGGCTTCCTCCTGCTCGCCGGTGTCCTCTCCGACCGTTTTGGCCGCCGATATGTCTTTTCCCTAGGCATGCTCTGGATGACCGTCTTTTCCATTGCCTGCAGTGTTTCTCGCACCGGTGTTCAATGCATCATCTTTCGCGCTCTTCAAGGTCTGGGAGCTGCTGCGAGTGTTCCCAGCGCGATTGGCGTCCTATCAAACTTCTTCGTAGGGAAGGAACGGCATCGGGCTCTCAGTATGTTTGGTGCAGCAGGTTCAGTCGGTTTCACCACCGGGTTGATTTTGGGTGGGATTCTGAGCGGGACATTGGGATGGAGGTATATCTTCTATTTGAATGCACCCATAATTTGTGTGTTGGCAATTTCAGGGTGGTTCTCATTCCCGAAGGAGAGGGAGGACAGGATGGGGAGGAAGCCGTCATTGGATTTCCCGGGAGCTGCACTAGGGACTAGGTTGGTGTTTTTACTGCTTGGTTTCTGCGGAATAGTTCATGGTCAACTCAGCCGCTTCTCTGTTTACTGTTATGTTTTAGTGGAATTGTCTTAATGACCTTCGCTTTGTCTCAATCCGAGGTTTCTGGATGGAACAAGCCCTTGATTATCGTTACATTGATCCTTTCGTGCGTTTTTCTCTTTTAACTTTTTTGTTGCTTTGCTCAAAGGATTGGATTGCGGGATAGTGTCTTTGTGCTTTTAGGTTTCACGTATGCAGAACGAAAGGTTTGTCTAATTCCTGTGGTTAGATGCTGAACGAAAAGAACCTAATTTGAGGCTTCAATTGACATATCCAGGTTCCGAACCCTATCATGGTGAGCCACACTGTCCATATCCCCCAGACAAGACATTACGCTTCCTAACCATAACTCCCAAGCCAACATATCTTTGGAAAGTGTGTGACATGCTCAGTCTATTGACTCGCAAATAAGTCTTAATCAAGTCTTTCTCCACTTGTACAGCTTCCCTCATTCGCTGGTATCTGGTGCTCGGGTTTCTTTCTCTACTGCTGGTTCGTCCCTCTGTGATTATGTCCAACCTTATTCAACCTTACTGAGACCAAATGAAAACCGCGACATAGGTGGGCTTCGGTAGTGTACTACCTCACACTCATATCGCAAGAGGTTTTATTCCTGACTCCGTTGACAACTGGGCTATATATGCTAGTGGGTGTCTCTTGAGAGATTCTCCAGCCCTTTTCACCCGCTAATCGCTATCTTCACTATCTCCTCTTGATATCCGCATACTCGTAGCCAATGGGTGCCACAGGCTTCCTCACCTCTGTGAGCATGGGCCGGGCCGTAGAAAAATTCGAGTTAAAGCACCTCCTTGTTGCGGGTTTCTTCATTTCTGTCGTGGGAACACTTCCAGCTGCGTTTGTCAAAGCTGGAGGAAGCTTTTGGGGGTGAGTTTCTTTGCTACTTACCCTCCCTCTGCTTCAACTTGATTGGATTGTTACGGTTTGTTGATTGGCATTCGGTTAGATTGGTATTTCCAACGACATTATTCACTGCTGCCGGCGTGTCAATCACATATAACGTGGCTTCGATTGCTCTGATATCTGCAGTTCCGCCTGCAGCGAAATCCTTAGCCGGAGGTCTGGTGAGTCTACTCTTTCCTCTCTCTACTCTGCCGCAGTTTATCTCATTCCTTTCTTTACAAACCGATAGATAAACACTGCCTTCCAGATAGGCTCTGGATTCGGATTGGCTATTACATCGCTTGTCAATGAGAACGTTTTAAAGAAAACTCTAAACCCGGAAGATCCAAGTTCGATTATGAAAGGATATCAAGCTGCGTTGTTCACTTCTTGCGGACTCGTTGGCGGGTCGTTGATTTGTCAGTGTTTGCGATACGGGCTGGACAACGGGCTACGGCTGGGATGATTGTCCATTAGAAAGTTGTTGGATATGTATATACATACACGTTGTATGTCAAGTGTATATATACTGACATACCGTTAGACTTGATTACTTAGAGGAAACGTCCGTAAAATCTACGGTTGGTTTTCTTTATACCGACTGATCGTTCTATAAGGAATATGTTGCACTTCTTTTTATTCTAGGTCCTTGTTATAATTGGATCCTCGAACCGCTCGAAATGCGCTTACCAACCTCTGCTACACTCCGTAGGTTCTGACACGGTGTATAATGTCCAATTTCTTGCTGTTGCGCAGTATTAGCATACTTACGGGATTCTTGACGAAATTGCTGCAACGTTAACTTCTTGAAATAGCGGCTATGAGTAGCCTACTAGGTATCCTGTGCTTATAATCTTCACAACTCCTTTGCTGCTTATCATTTTATACAATAACGGTTTTTCAATGAAAGTCAAACCATGATCCACGTTGAATTGAGTGTTTTGTAACATATGTTCAAGCTGGAAAGAGACATGACAATTGGTTTCAAAATTTATGTACTTATCGCTGCGGTCTTTTCTAGTCTTGTTTTTCTCGTGTTTTGTGTTCATCTTCTCTCTTATATCTCTGAAAAAAATATACCCGTACATAAAATCGCTTTGCGTTC
Source organism: Dendrothele bispora CBS 962.96 (assembly GCA_004369135.1). Taxonomy (NCBI): domain Eukaryota; kingdom Fungi; phylum Basidiomycota; class Agaricomycetes; order Agaricales; genus Dendrothele; species Dendrothele bispora. The sequence continues at coordinate 101,992 of ML179325.1, forward strand.
GTTTGAGTAATTCGCTCTATCTGTCTCCTTCCTTGTCGAAATTCTTAATCAGCCTCCTCCTTGATAGATGGATTTTGTGGGTTCCTATAATGATTTAGTTCGCCAGTGTTATACAGTATGTACTCTGTTTGTTTATTCGCCATCACCACAACTTTAATCATGCCTCTTTGATTTGTTTCATAATCTCCTCCATCCTTTTTTGTCTTTCTTCCGTACCTCTTCCAGGAAGATGCTCGTCTCGTTTGATGAAAATCCACCAGCCCGGTGATGGTTTCACAGCATCTCCCGAACCGTTCTCGGACAGCCTGTTGTCGTTTGAAGGGAATACGCACGTTCCGACGAGACCAGAGACCATTATGGTATCGAAGATTTCACCATTATCATCAAGCTTGACATCAACGCTAGCATACCCGGCAGGAATATCTTTGGAATCAAGCCAATGATAGTGTGTATTGTCCAGGGAAAGTTGCATGGCATATTCATTTTCCCTCAGTACCTATGCAAATAATGGTTCTGCCATTAGGATTCTGTATCTTCCACTGAAAAACAAACAACTTTTAACTGACCTTGCCTGGCTTATTTCCAATCCATTGACCATCCTCATTCCAAGCACAGAATGCAGTGATCCATCCAGAAAGGTAAGTTGGCCCACTTCCCATACTGCCCTTATGCGCAACTTTGTTCCAAAAATCGATGTTTTCCTGCCCGCTAGGGTCGTCGAAAGCACGTATGAATCGGGTAAGGATGGGACGAAGCAGATTGTACCACAAGGTAGGCTCCTCCCCAAACTCTTTTAACTTCTCGACTCGCGCGAGCAAATGTTCCCAGTCCGCCTTCTCTCCTTCCAATGTAACCTTTGGAATTCCACACTTCAGTTTCATGGTGTAACTGAGATACTTTTTCATTGTAGACATCATTAAGACTGAGGAAATGACGATGTCATTCAACGTCGTTGTGCTGAATTTGGGGATGATCCATTCCACCATAGATGGATCATTGACGTGTCTCTCGATCTCTCCTGTCATCAATCTGGCAAGATGACCAAAGTCCACAGTGTGCCTGTCCCCAAATGCCTCGACTGTTAGTTCCTTTTTGCCTTCATGTGAGACAAAGATAGAGCGCAGAGCCTCAGTATTGGCATTGACAAAGAAGTTGAATTGTGTGAGGATGCAAATCCAAACATCATCGGGACGCAGGGAGAGAGCATGGTGCCTGTTATATGCGTCAACAATGGTATTGACGAATCCATTGGAACGAGGAAGAACGGGTTTCATATGATGCTTAAAGGAGGACTGGAGAATCTCATCAGATTTCTCGTATTGGCTATAACAAGCAGATCTAAGGAGAGTGAGAGGAGTGGTATTCTTTAGGTATTTCTCTCCGACAATGACTGGTTCGGAGGGATGGTTGGCAGGGTAGAAAGAGACAGGCATGGTTCGTGATAGAGATCAACTCGGAGTCAATTGGATTTTATGTTTAGAAGTTGGTGGCTATGGGTTCTCCCGATGCCGACACAAAATAACAAATTGGGCTTGAGGAATCTGAAGGATGGGTCATTTTACCAGAGCAAAATAACAAAAGATCAATTTCCGGACATAAAGATGCTCGTTATAACAGCTATCAACAAGAGCTGTATGGTAAGTATTATTTCGCTCTCCGTGAATGAGCACAACCAGTATCTCACTAGATCTTGAAACTTCAATCATCTCTTTCATATTCCTTCAAATCCTTCAACAATTTTCCCCATCTTCCACCATCCCAATTCACGCTCATATCCTTCCACTCCTTACTTTCTTCACCCCACGTCTTCTTATTGAACTGCAAAAATCCTGCAAAGACAAAATCTGCAAATGAGATCTTATCGCCCATGACAAACTTATAACCGCCTTTATCCATCCACGTTGCCATCTTATTCATCCCATCTTCGATTTGTTTCCACACTACCTGTACCTCATCGCCTTTGGGATATGCATCCTCAACCGAAACGCCTCCAAGCACATCATACTTCCTGTGTTCCCTAAAGTAAACCTCGCTTTTCGGGTTCAAAAACACTTCGGCCGTCTTCAACATCATAAACCTCATACTCGGCCAGGTATTTGGCATGAAGGCGTCGAGGAGTGCTTCGTGGAAGGCCCTCGTACCAGCAGGTATCAATGTCGGTTTGTCTGGGTAAGTTTTATCGAGATAGACAGCAATCAAGAGAGATTCCGAGACACATGCGCCGGTGTTGGGATCAACGATAGCTGGGAGAGTGTACATAGGCGATCCATCGGGCTTTTTAAAGACCGGGTTAGGTGGGCAACCAGCGGTTTCGAGGGTAGAAGCTACGTCGGGATATTCAACCCAGATGGTTTTGTAGGGTAGGCCTTTGTAGTTGAGGGAGTACCTATATTTTGAGATTCAATTCCCTGGACATAGAAACCATCAATTCAAAGATCAGAACTCGTGTACTTACCTTGCTTTCCAAACATTGGGATTCCAACCTTTCACGCCTGGTTTCTTGGATGAAAAATCATAGAGGATCAGGGGTTTCAGTTGCCCGGCTTCTGTCATGATTGCTAGGTCGATTCACAGTGCCAAATAATTGAGCGGGGTTGGGAAGATAAGATGATTCCTAGGAGCTTTTATACCTGAAAAATCGAACCCACTTGCACGATTCCTATCGTATGCCGACAAGCGTCATCAGCATATATAAGTACTTTTGCACAATCAGACATGAGCAGTTACTCGAACAACAGTCTCACTGATTCTTGTCATTAATGTATCCCACATCAAGATCACATCTGTTCGAATCCATGCAACAGCCGTTCGTGTCCGTAAAAATGACGTGAACAGCAATATATAAAGGATGTTCAGATGATCAACGACGAGTTGGTTAGTAAGACACGCAGAGGAGACGAGAGAATATAGATACTTGGTGCATTGAGTTTCTTTGGATGAGTAAGTGAAAGTTGGATGATCAATCGTCCCAAAAGCACGCCCATTCATTCGAGTTACAGAAATGGTCAGTCTGGGCGGTCATCCTAATTTGTGGCGTTAAAAGTTCCATCAGTGTAAGTAGCTTCGATCGACTCACAAATTAAGTAGTAAGTATGATAATCCGCCCAGGCGTCGCGGAGATAAGAGTATGGTTTTGCCCTGGTATGGCTGGAGAAACAGTTTGCACTCTTGCAGGTTTGAATTCTCAGGAGCGCGAGGCAGACCCGTTGGTCTTTCTGGAACACAAGATACCACGGCTTTACCGTAAAGGAAGATACCAAAAGTTCTTCGACGGGGTGCAACAATCAGGAAAAAACCGTGAATGTTCAACCGCACAAGATGCGATTAATTACTGTATGGGCCTTATACCACTGATTCAAAACTCGCTTCTGCGTCAGCTCTCACACCATTGTTTCTAGCGAAATACTGCAACAGTGCAAGAACCGTGATCGTGTTTCGGAACACAGAAATCCAGATGCAGAAGACTTCGAGAAACTCTCTGTATTCTTGGTTCAAATGTATGCAGCACCTAGGGGATATCATAGATCAGCTGGAGAGCGGCAGAATGAGGATTTAGCCTTTAGATTTCATTCTTCTTTCCAGCCCCTCGTTCTTTTTAACATAGATCCACCAGGATGGTACAGGTTTGACCAGGTTTGACCGTGTCTCCAAAATTCAACTCCTCATTTTCGTTCTCACCCGAATTCGGATTGGCGTTTCCTATTCGTCGGCTCGGAAGGGCCGTTCTGGACCTCAGACATGTTCTTGGCCAACCGGATTGTAAGACTTGTCCGGGTTTGAAAAAAACAGATGCATATGGTTCCGATGAGACTCGACCCTCCTGACCTAGTTCCTTCCGGGCCAATCCCCCTTCTAAGAGTCAATTCCAAAATTCATTTTGGGCAGTCCTCACACGTCTCAAAGAGAAAGTACTTGAAAAAATACTTCTTCATCGTTCGGGACATCATCAACACTGAGGAAAACATTTCAAAGTCTTTGTACTAGACGGACTACCTAGGTTAAATCTTTCATCGATTGAAAACGAGGTGGCCGAAATCGAACGATATACCTGTTTCCCCCGACTTCTCAGACATTTTCAATCTCTTTTAATGACCTTCGTGTGACTCGGGGAGAGAGAGAAAACCAACTCGCCCTCCTGCATTGGCTTTTCACGCAGGAATTTCAGAAGCCGGTCATAGTACCAGAGTAAAATAACAAAAAATCAATTTCCATGAAGGTGATCGTTATAAAAGTGATCAATTGTATTGTAATTAGTATCATATTTATCTCGCTCTCCGTGAATGAGCTCACCAGTATCTAGCCACTAGATCTTGAAACTTCAATCATCTCTTTCATATTCCTTCAAATCCTTCAACAATTTTCCCCATCTTCCACCATCCCAATTCACGCTCATATTCTTCCACTCCTTACTTTCTTCACCCCACGCCTTCTTGTTGTACTGCAAAAATCCTGCAAAGACAAAATCTGCAAATGAGATCTTATCGCCCATAGCAAACTTATAACCGCCTTTATCCATCCACGTTGCCATCTTATTCATCCCATCTTCAATTTGTTTCCACACTACCTGTACCTCATCGCCTTTGGGATATGCATCCTCAACCGAAACGCCCCTAAGCACATCATTCTTCCTAGCTTCCCTAAAGTAAACATCGCTTCTTGGGTTCAAAAGCACTTCGGCCGTCTTCAACATCCCAAACCTCATACTCGGGAAGATATTTGGCATGAAGGCATCGAGGAGTGCTTCGTGGAAGGCCCTCGTACCAGCAGGAATCAATGTCGGTTTGTCTGGGTAAGTTTTATCGAGATAGACGGCAATTAAGAGAGATTCCGAGACACATGCGCCGGTGTTGGGATCAACGATAGCTGGGAGAGTGTATATAGGCGATCCATCGGGTTTTTTAAAGACTGGGTTAGGTGGGCAACCAGCGGCTTCGAGGGTAGAAGCTACGTCGGGATATTCAACCCAGATTGTTTTGTAGGGAAGGCCTTTGTAGTTAAGTGAGTACCTATATTTGAGATCAAAGAGATTAGTATTCCCTGGGCGTAGAAACCATCGTTTCAAAGACCAGAACTCAAGTACTTACCTCGCTTTCCAAACATTGGGATTCCAACCTTTCACGCCTGGTTTCTTGGATGGAAAATCATAGAGGATTAGGGGTTTCAATTGCGTAGCTTCTGTCATGATTGCTAGGTCGATTCACAGTGCCAAATAATAGAGTGGGGTAAGGAAAATAAGATGATTCCTAGAAGCTTTTATACCTGAAAAATTGAACCACTTGCACGATTCCTATCGCATGCCGACAAGCGTCATCAGCATGGCTTACTTTGCACAATCAGATGCGCAGTTACTCGACCAAGAGTCTCACTGATTCTTGTCATTAATATATCCCACATCCAGGGTACGCCTGTTCTAATCCATGCAACAGCCGTTCGTGTCTGCAATTTCAAAGATGACGTGGACAGGGATATCATATAAACGATGTTCAGATGATCAACGACGAGTTGGTTTGTAAGACACGCAGAGGAGACGAGAGAATTTTCGTTACTTGATACATTGAGTTTCTTTGGATGAGTAAGTGAGAGTTGGATGATTAATCGTCCCAAAAGCGCGCCCATTCATTCGAGGAATGGAAATGATCAGGTCGGACGGTTATCCCAATTTGTTGCGTTGAAAGTTCGCCATTAGTGTAGCTTCGATCGACCCACAAATCAAGTAATAAGTATGATAATCTGCGCGCCCACCCATCGCGAAGATTAGAACATGGTATGCTTTGGTATGACCGGAGAAACAGCTTGCACTCTTCCAGGTTCGAATTTTCAGGAATGCGACTCGGAGGCGGATCGTTGGTCTTTCTGGAACACAAGATATCACGGCTTTTTGTGAGGGAGAAATAGTTCCTGTATGGCCTTATACCACCGATTCGAACTTCGCTTCTGCGTACACGTCCCTGCGGCCACTTCCAACATTTTCTTTGTTTCTAGCGAGATACTACAACAGTGCAAGAACCGTGATCGTGCTTCGCAACAGAGAAATCCAGATGCATTGAAGACTTCAAGAAACTCTCTGTATTCTTAGTTCAAATGTAGTCAGCACCTAGGAGATATCATAGATCAGCTGAAGAGCGGCAGAATGAGGGCTTAAGGCTTAGGGCTTAGCCTTTAGATTTCATTCTTCCTTCCAGCCCTCGTTCTTTTTCACATAGATCCACCAGGATGACAAGTTTGACGATTTCTCCAAAATTCAACTCCTCATTTTCGTTCCAACCCAAGTTCGAATTGACGTTCCTAGTCGTCGGCTCGGAAGAGCCGTTCTGGACCTCAGACATGTTCTTGGCAACCGGATCGTAAGACCTGTCCTTGCTCAAAGAGAACTGATGCATATAGTTTCGACGAGACTCGACCCTCCTGACCTAACTTCTTCCGGGCCAATCCCTCTTCCAAAAATCATTTTTGGGCAGTCCTCACACATCTCAAAGAGAGAAGTGTATCTGAAAAAAAATACTTCTTCATCGTTCGAGACGTCACCAACACTTGATATACCTGTTTCCCCGACTTCTTCGACTTTTTCATTCCCTTTTGATGACCTTCGTGTGACTTACATCGGAGACGAAGAGAGAAAAAACCAACTCGCCCTCCTGCATTGGCTTTCCACGTAGGAATTTCAGAGGCTGTCGCCGTGTGAGAGCTCGTGATTGAGCGGTAGCCGCTCACATTTAAAGTCATTCAAGTTTTGTATGTATAGAGAACTTGTCGTTTCATGATTAGGAAAACGTTTCGGAAGGGACCATTTATATTTCAGATGACCCGACGTGAACGTTAAAACACAGGAGTGTAGGTAGGCAGTTGTCTTGGGCGAGCGCGAAAAAAGATAATACCGTACTTTGCGAGGTTGCCACCTGACATGGTATAGACGTAGCTACCCACACCGTGTCCAAGCAACCTAAGACAACTATAGCTACGCGAACTGGATAAGCTATTACCAGTTTTGGGAGGTCAAACATAGGAGAGTCGTTTTAGACAGATAGACATGACTGGTTGTATATGCGATCTGTGACGAGATAAGGAAGTGAAAACTGCTAAAGCCTTGCGTGGTTTAAGAAGACTGGTTAGCTTTACTATGCGCGTGTCATGGAAGACCTTTAAGAGTTTATTGGAACCTGTCTAAACTTGATCTCCAAGTTCTAGGGCCATCGAGTTGATGTAGATGAAAGAGGTGGAGGTCGAGGTGGAGACTCAGCGGACGGCGCAGCGGGAGCAGTAGTAGACAGAGGTGTAGCTCGTTTTGGAGACGTAGTCAATCGTGTAGTGGGTGACAGTGGAGTGTTCACAGATGTAGAAGTAGTGGGGACGGGTGTCGAAGGAGTGAAGGTGGGGGCAGCAGGCTGTTCAGACAAGGACGAGGATAACGGCCTCCTCAGTATCCCCCGGATCGAAACGAAGATAATACAGATAAAAACCACGAAACATACGTTGTAGCCGCCAGGTCTCGTTTGGCCTCTATACACTTGTCCGGAGGCATGCACACGATGGTGGACTATTACAGACAGATTGTTACAAACGTATACCGACATGTCCAGACTTCGCTCACAGTAACCGATAGTATAAGGAATGAGCGCTAGCCAATGATCAGAGAGCAGAAGGGTCAGCTAGTGTTCGTCATTTTCGTTAGGAAGAAACCGATGGTCAGAGAGCAGAAGGGTCGGTTAGTGTTTATCTCTTTTCGTTCCTGGACTGAAACGAGGACTCTGTCGATCGTCGCTGGTTAAGTAGTGCCTGTGGGGAGGACGAGGTAGGTCTTGTGTTAGAGTGGTCGAGGCATCTCTCTCGCTATATTACTGTTCAATGAAATGACCAAGTCATAGACCCCTGTGCCTGCAGAATGGAGGTCTGATACTGGCCTAAAAACCGTCGCTAATAAGCACTATCATCTATGGGAACTCTGGGATTTCGGGACATACTTTAACTTTTTGGTTAAACAAAGTAAGCTAATGCAGCAGGTGCAGAGGCAAAACTGGACTCGGTCATGCTCAATTGAGTAGGGGACCGACAAGAAAAAGTAAATAAACCTTGTAGCGCTTGCAGGTAGATGGAGAGTAGAGTGAAGACACTAAATACTTACAAGTCGTAAACTACTTATAGTCGTGTGACACCGCAACGGTTTGCCAACCTAGCTAACAGCTAGGCACATTCCTGTAACCGGTCAGCGATAGCTTGGTTACCAGGACGAGACCTTGTGTTTTGATTTGAAGACACAAGAGAAGCTTGTTCCCTGTCCAATGCTAGGCCAACTAATTAACCGGTTCTTGCACAGACTCTAAGTCTTAGGAAAGCTTGGCTGCTGATCTTTGCAGTGTTTCCTGCTCCCCGTTCCTCTTTGCTTGAGATCTCCGATTCGAGAATCAGACGAGAGAGTCGACTCGATGATCATATAGGGGGCTCACGACTGATGTAAACTTGATCCTTATGTCTCTCAAAGAGCTTCAGAAGTTACGTAGACCTAAAGAGACAAAGCGTCACTGCGGCTTCGCTTCAAGCTAAGCCCCCATATTCCAGTACGTCATTGATTAAAAAATGCCATTCGGTACCACAGAACACAGGGTCTTTCTGGTTGCTAGGTGGAGGCTCAGCGCAAGGACTTTTAAACTTGGACCTTCTCACGTTTGACAAAGAGGCCAGTATCGTTTCATTTTGATATGGAGATTAGAGGCGCTACCAACCCGCGCGTCTAATAGTATGATGAATTAAACACTCAGCTAGCTTCGATGTGATTACCGCTTGAAAGTTGCGGTGTTGAACCTCCCTGGCGGGCCTGATTAATAAAGGTAATGAGGCTTACTTACCTTTGCGAAAAGCCTGCTAATTAGTAGGTTTAAAGTGAATGAGTAGGTTTCTTTGAGTTACGTAGTTCATAGCTTTTAAGAGAGCAGAGGAGACGCACAGAATGTTTGGTTCGAGCAGCAACTAATAGGCTTGTAGGAATTATATAAAGACAGGTGCAGTAGAAACGTCCGTACTTGCCGACATTGTACCTAATCTTGTCCGCATGGGACCTACACCCTATATAATGACTGTTCTTAGTCAATCTGAGAACCAGCTCATTGGCGCGTAGACTAACACGTTTCATGAATACAATCGTTCAGTACGACTACTGCGAACAGCCGTACGCTATCCTTAGCACGTTCACCAAGTTAAAAAGTCCATATTTTCGAAGACATCCTTAGTAGAATAAAAGGAGTGGGGTGAGCTGATAAACCGTGACTTAGCTGTATCGTTAGTACTGTCTTCGATGCGTTAACTTTGGGGATTAGGAGATACTAAAAGGTAGGTTCTTCGGTCCACACTCTAGAACCTTACCGTTACAAACCTTTCGCTCCATCCATGAGCTCGAGACCAGAAACTTAGACACCAAAGATGCAGGTCCCTTAACTTAGAGTTTTGTATCCATGAGGGAGTTGATGTTTCCGGAAGGGATGTTTTGTTAGACCCAACTTATAGGGCTGCATCGAAGATGGGAGCTTCGGCGACCAACGGGTGGATTGGGCCAGAAATTTTTTGGGCTACCTAGCGGATATATGTGTGAGGGTCGATAGCAACTAGGGTTATGGCCGCGTACGCAGAGCCTTAGAGAGAACTAACGACAGATAGAGCTATTTTGAATGGGCCTGTTTGGCTGTAACTAAGGACGACCATGCTCCCGGAAGGTGCTTCGTGAGGAGCTGCGGAAGTACGGTTTGTAGAAAGGCAAATAGTTCAAACGCTACAACTTCTGCCGGCTTCACGAAAACTTGGGCTTTTCGCTACAAATGAAATCCCTTCGATCCTTCTTGCTACATGAATCCCCGCAAAGCCAACTCCTACGTATAGGGTTCCCGCTACTCCATGTCCATCACACCTTTGTTTAGGTTCTGCCCTACTTATTCTACAGTTGCACCTACCTATTTCCGCCAATATTCAAACAATACCCACTATTCTAGAGTAAACGTCTAAAACAGAAACGTCCTAAAAACGTCATGTTATTCTTCCGCACCCCACTTCTTTCATTCCTCACCTTCCTATACTCACACTTAACCCTACCACCTTCTACCCCTTTTAACAACTTCCTAAACTTCCTTATACTTTCTCTACTAACTTCAAAGTTCTAGATCACCAATCTATGACCACTCGAGTAAGTGCCTCTCGCTTTATTTAGACTATTATTAATGTTATGTCGACAACAACTAGTGAAAGTATTGCTAGTGGAAGTACGTATCTTAACTAAAAAACAATAAAGTGAAACCGG
>ML179326.1:0-64594 GCA_004369135.1 Dendrothele bispora CBS 962.96
TGCGCTTGGACAGCTTCGAGTTGGGCAGCAATGAGTGAATCGTTTCGGATGACCTGTTCGAAGGATGGGTTATTGTTCGTTGAAAGTCAAGAGACGAGTGGAAGGGTACACACGGAACCAATAGAAAGGAAAAAACCAAATGAAGCAGCACTGTTGAGCATGTATTTGGACAACGTCGGTAGGACACCTTGGGGACCAGGTCCGTATCTAGTTCATGGTTAGAATATGGTCAGTTAAACATAGGATGTACCCCGACCTTATGATTGTCCACGAGCCGAAAATGAATCCGATAGTCAGACCAACTCCTCCCCCCATCATCGCACCCATCCTGCAAAATGTTAGGAAAAAGAATCACGATATGATTGAAACGCGTACTTTACTGTAAAAACATCTTAGACGTGCAACAGACAGAAGAAAGGAGAAGAAATACGTACGTTTGTCCCAAGTGGAGCGTTCCATATTGTGGTAAGTGGTCAACTTGAACTAAATCACGCGTGCTTCCTCTCTACCACCATGTCTAGGTCTACCGGCTTGCCCATCTTCCCTGACGCCCAGCAGGCTCAGATAAGTGTGTGTTCTGTTTACTTGCGTCTGTAATTAAGCTCATGTCCGTCCAGTCCGAGCTCATCAACGCGACCTCTACCATGTTTCTTCGTTAAGGGAACAAACGGAAAACGTCCTCCGCTCTTGGCTCGGTATGTCGTACCTTTCCGTCCAATTTTTCAGTCTCGATGAATGTTTTACGACTCTGAAAATATTTAGGAACACGCTGGCTAACCAGATGGGACAAGGAGTTCGAACTTGTTGTCAATCTTGTCTACTATGGACTGACTACTGGCCGAGGTACCCGCGGTCTGCCTCCTCGTTCTCGTACATTTCTAGTGACCTTCACTCTCCAGCAATTCAGACTCTAGGCGAAGAATACACAGATATTTGGCAATATTCGGCGTTTACGCGGCAAGTCCCTCCTTCGGGATGGTCTCGGGTGGTTCTCGTGTTACTTCCGACTCTACCTTCGTACATCCTTGCTAGATTTGTCAATACCGCGTCATTAGCGCTACGAAACCCGAGGCTTGCGGCTGTCCTCAAGAACCTTCCGAGGGTTCTACAACTTGTGTCAGAGTTAAATCTGGCTTCATTTTATATCCGAGGAGTGTATTATGACATGAATAAGAGGATGTTGGGTATCAGACATGTAAGAATATTTTTCAGCAACCTGTTCTGCAATGGACTGACATCCTCTAAGCTGTCTTCTATACCGCCGAATCCACATACACGGCCACCCTCTTATTCGCTTCTGGGAGTTTTAATTATCATTAGACTGTTATACCGGTTAACCTCGTTCATCCGAGAAACCAGAGAGGCTGCACGTATCAGTGACAAGAGTAAGAACAAAGAAATGGACTTGTCGACATTACACGAAACGTATCTGGATGACAGGCCAGTCTCGGAGCTGTTGCAGATAGATCCAGAGAACGAACCACCAAAACCCGCAGAGGAGGATGAAGGAACGATGTTAGATGTCGAATCAATATCGCAGGCAATACGGGCTTCAAGAAGTTGTACTTTGTGTCTAGAGGAAAGGACAAACAGTGTTTCAACAGAATGTGGCCACTTATTTTGTTGGAGTTGTATAGTTGGCTGGGGAAGGGAAAAGGTATGAAGTCTCGTGCTCGTCCGTGTCTTGACGCTCATCTTGTTTATAGCCAGAGTGTCCGTTGTGTCGACAGTCGTTAAATCTTACACGTCTACTCCCGATATACAATCTGTAAAATCATTTTTGCGCGCTTACGAGTACATGTATCGTAGATATACAGCGATGAAAGAGATGGAGGGATATCAAGATCGTGCTTATACGACCTGTTGTATGAGTGTGATGTTATCACCTTTCAAGAGGATACGACCTAATGAAAGTAAGTATCACCAAAACAAGTTGGGATGTTGAGCACGCACCTAGTTCCCGTCGCGGTTTTGCATCTTTTACAAAGACTTCAGCAGCTTCGTCAATTACAACGTTCATAAATTCATCAAAGCCCTAGAAGAGTAAAGGTTAGCGCGTTTTACAAGGGTTGACAGCAAAAAAGAGAAAAAAGGTGTCCAGAATGCGTATTCTTGTAGGTCATGTTCAACCTAGTGTGATGAACTTGGGAATCAGAAAACGACGTACAATAATTCGGCCTTCGATCCTCATTTCAACGTTGTCATATAGCCATATCACGACTTTTGTTCTCTGCGAAAATAAGAATTAATCCATCGAGATATGTCACAATTCTGGAAGGAAGCACCTGTTGCAGGTTTTTGAAGATGACATTCTGAAGGAAATCGTAAGTCAAAAACTAATGAAACAAGTTAAATGCATACGATGGGCTGAACCATCACACGAGATTGACGACCGGACATGATGTGCAACGAAGACTATGGGGAACTCGACGAGGAAAACTGAAGAAGGGGAAAACGAGGTGCTTGTGGCTGTGTCAATCAACCAAATTTCTGAAGACGCGTCGACTAAACGGTAGTCACAGACAGGGTCAACCACCATCCACCATGGAGGTAGGAATCAAATTGCTTGGGTATTTGCTGCTAACGACTGATACACTCTATAGCTCTTTGCTCCATCCAACTCGTCAACGGCAGCAGCCGTCACATTCATCACTTTTGTACAGGACCTCAAGAAGAAAACGAAGACATGGGGGCCCATGATTGAACTTTGCGCAAACGGAGAGAAGACCTTGGAGAGGTTTAGATATCAGTTTCCAGATGACTGGTTGTATAGTGATCAATTGAGAGGAGAATGGAGTGCATACAACGAGATCCTAAAGAGGAAGAACGATTCTATTCAGGAGCAGCTTGGTGAGCTGACTTGTCTGCATCTAGATGCGATGTAAATGCTCATCATACCATAGCTGGTCTCCAACTCAAGATTGTAGCAGAGGACAAAATTGTAGAGAACAAGATCAACGACGTGTTGCTCGAGTGGGAGCAGACTCGTCCTGTCCAAGGCAACATCCGTGCTGACACGGCTATGAACACTATCAATGTCTTTGAAACCAAGCTCAATAAGGTTCAGGAGGAATACGACCTTGTTTGTCGCGCCAAGGAAGCTCTTGATCTCGAACTTGTACGCCACACGCGGTTAGAACCTGTCTTCGAAGAACTCCGTGATTTGAAGGCGGTTTGGACCGCTTTGTCCGGTATATGGAACTCTATCAGCGAGTTGCGCGAGATGTCATGGGCCACGGTGCAGCCGAGAAAGTTGAGGCAGATGATAGACGGTCTATTGAACTCGACCAAAGAAATGCCGACGAGGATGAGGCAGTATGCTGCGTTTGAATATGTGCAGGAGACGCTTAGGGGGTTGCTCAAGTCCAATATCATTGTGTCGGATTTGAAGTCAGAAGCATTGAAGGATAGGCATTGGAAGCAGTTGTTCAAGGTGCTCAGAGTACCCACACAGATCAGTCTCCCTCTGTATGTGCAGTCTTTATTTCACGGCATCCAAAAAACTAAATTTTTCATAGGATGACTTTGGGCAATGTGTACGACTTAGACCTCAAGAAGAACGAGACGTTGATCAAGGAAGTTATCTTCCAAGCTCAGGGAGAGGTGTGTCAAGTGTGCTGGCGTCCTGACTATGACCTTAACCCCTTTCAAAGATGGCTCTAGAAGAATATATCAAACAAGTCAAGGAAACTTGGACTAACTATACCTTAGACCTCGTCAATTATCAGAACAAATGTCGTCTAATTAGGTGCGTTACCAGAGTCAGTGTCAGGGTTCCTAAACACTCACACTTCATTACAGAGGATGGGATGACTTGTTTAACAAATGTAGTGAAAACTTGAATTCGCTTACAGCTATGAAGCTATCTCCGTATTACAAAGGTAAGTAAACAAACTTAACATGCGTCCTCTTTTTTCCGATCTTTGTTTTCTCTAGTGTTCGAAGAAGAGGCTGGTTCATGGGAAGAGAAATTGAACAGGATTCATGTTCTTTTCGGTCAGTGAACCAAGCAAGCAGATGCGGTAGTTCGCTGACTCTATTTTTCTCCAGACGTTTGGATTGACGTGCAACGTCAATGGGTTTACCTCGAAGGCATCTTTTCCGGCAGTGCCGACATCAAGCATCTCCTCCCTGTTGAAAGTGCTCGATTCCAGAATATCAACGCCGAATTCCTCAGTGTCATGAAGAAAGTGTACAAATCTCCCTTTGTCATCGACGTCATGAACATTCAGGGTATTCAAAAGAGTCTCGAACGTCTTTCTGATCTCTTGAACAAGATTCAAAAGGCCCTTGGTGAATACCTCGAGCGTGAACGTTCCTCTTTCCCTCGTTTCTATTTCGTTGGTGACGAGGATCTGTTGGAAATCATCGGTAATAGCAAGGACATTCTGCGAATCATGAAGCATCTCAAAAAGATGTTTGCTGGTATCTCTACCATCTTACTTGATGAGGAGCTGACGCAGATCCAGGGGATGGCTTCGAGGGAGGGAGAGGAAGTCAGGTTTACAGAACCGATCTTACTCAAAGATTTCCCCAAAATCAATGATTGGCTGGCGAAGATCGAGTCGTCCATGAGACACTCTTTGGCTGTCCTCCTCGCTGATGCTGTCGCTGAACTTCGAGAATTCTATGGCGCCGGTCCCAAACTCCCCATGGACCAGTTCATGGCCTGGATGGAGAAGTATCCCGCTCAGCTTGTTACTCTTGCTATTCAAGTTGCCTGGACGGGGTCCGTCGAGTCGTCCCTGGAAACTGGTGAAACTCCCGATGCACCTCTGGAAACTGTTCATCAGGCCCTTGACCTTCTTGCAGATATTGTCCTGCGGGAGTTGAGTCCTGTTACTCGTCGAAAGTGTGAACACCTCATTACCGAGCTTGTACACCAGCGTGATGTTACAAGGTCCCTTATCCAGCAAAAGGTTGTCGACAAGAACAACTTCACATGGCTCTATCAGATGCGCTTCTACCTCGACAAGACTGTCGAAAATCCTGTAGATAAACTAAGCATCAAAGTCGCGGATGCTTCATTCCCATATGGTTGGGAGTATCTCGGTGTCCCTGACCGACTCGTGCAAACGCCTTTGACGGATCGTGTTTACTTGACATTGACACAGGCGTTGGACAATCAACTCGGTGGTGCTCCTTTCGGGCCTGCAGGAACTGGCAAAACGGAATCGGTCAAGGCGTTGGGCGTTCAACTTGGACGATTTGTGTTGGTCTTCTGCTGTGATGAGACCTTTGATTTCCAGGCTATGGGCCGTATCTTTGTTGGTCTTTGTCAAGTCGGAGCGTGGGGATGTTTCGATGAGTTCAATCGGCTGGAAGAGCGTATTCTCAGTGCTGTGTCTCAACAAGTACAGACAATTCAGCAAGGTCTCGCTTCACTGGCTAAAAACCCGAACACTGAGATCGAACTGGTAGGAAAAAATTTGAAGATCAACAAGAATATTGGTACGTTGTCTATTTCTTCCCAGAAGACTTTCCTTCCAATTCATTCACACAGGTATCTTCATCACGACTAATCCTAACTATGCCGGTCGTTCCCAATTGCCTCCCAACTTAACGAAACTGTTCCGGCCTATGGCAATGACTCGTCCTGATCGAGAACTCATCGCTCAAGTCATGCTGTTCTCACAAGGTTTCCGTACCGCCGAGACCTTGGCTTCCAAAATTGTGCCTTTCTTCAATCTCTGTGACGAGCAGTTGTCACCTCAACCCCATTATGACTTCGGTCTTCGTGCCCTTAAAGCTGTGCTTGCAAGTGCTGGTATTCTCAAACGTGAACGCCTTCAGAACGCTCGAAATGAGGGCGATGAATCTGTCGGTTTGTCGGATGCCATCTCTGAACAGATCATCCTCATTCAAAGTGTAACCGAAACCATTGTGCCCAAGTTGGTGGCGGATGACGTTCCGCTGTTGACCAAGTGAGTCTCATATTTGATGTACTCCTTTTTGAAACTGAAATTGTCTACTTAGTCTTCTTGCTGATGTCTTCCCTGGCGTGGACTACTTGCCTGTGGACTTAGACGCGTTACGTGAGCAGATCCTCAAGGTCTGTAAAGAACGTCGTCTCATAGATGGAGAGATGTGGATCGCCAAGATTTTACAACTGTATCAAATCCAGAAGATTCAACACGGTTTGATGATGGTCGGTCCTTCTGGAAGTGGTAAGACCAATGCGTGGCAAGTGCTCCTGGCTGCTTTGGAACGGCTCGACGGAGTTGAAGGTGTTTCCTACGTAATCGATCCTAAAGCCATGCACAAGGATGCGCTTTATGGTACTCTTGATTCGACGACAAGGGAATGGAATGATGGCTTATTCACGCATGTGCTTCGTAAGATTGTTGATGATGTTCGTGGAGAGAGTAGCAAGAGGCACTGGATCATCTTTGATGGCGATGTTGATCCTGAATGGGTTGAGAACTTGAACAGGTATATTTGGCGACCAATATGAGTCTAGGTTGTTTATTGACCTCTCCTTCAGTGTGTTAGATGACAACAAACTCCTAACGCTTCCCAACGGTGAACGTCTTAACCTTCCTCCCAATGTTCGCATCATGTTCGAGGTCGAGCACCTGAAGTATGCTACCCTTGCCACCGTCAGTCGTTGCGGTATGATTTGGTTCAGCGACGATGTCGTGGAACCATCCATGGTTTATCAGCACTATCTTTCAACATTGTCTAGTGTACCGATCGACTCAGATGACGAAGATTCCATCGACACCCTCACTCGTCGCACAGAACCTTTGGCCGCAGACGCTGCTGCATCCGCTAATCTCGACACCCAGAAACAAGTTGCGAGCGTCTTGGAGCGGTACTTTGCCGATGGCGACCTCGTTAGCTCAGCTCTAGATTATGCCAAAGATATTGAGCATATCATGGATTTCACCAATACACGAGCTCTTAATACCCTCTTCTCCCTCCTCAATAAGACCGTTCGGAACATCATCGAGTACAACAATCAACACCCAGATTTCCCCCTTCCCCCGGAACGTGTTGAACAATACGTTACGAAGCGTCTCCTTGTCAGCATCATTTGGGCATTTTCCGGAGATGCGAAGTTGGATCTCCGTGCAGAACTGGGAGATTTCTTACGAGGACAAACAGGCATCGATTTGCCTCCTCTAATGCCTGGGAGCTCTTTGATTGACTACGACGTGCAAGTTGGTACGGGAGAGTGGATGGCTTGGCAATCCCGAGTACCAACCATTGACATTGAAGCCCACGCAGTCACGGCTTCGGACGTGGTGGTCCCAACCATGGATACCGTCCGTCATGAAGAAGTACTATACTCTTGGCTATCCGAACACAAACCTCTTATGCTCTGTGGTCCCCCAGGTTCAGGGAAGACCATGACACTCTTCAGTGCTCTCCGTAAGTTGCCTGACATGGAGGTCGTTGGCTTGAACTTCTCCAGTGCAACTACCCCGGAGCTCATTCTCAAGACATTTGAACAGTACTGTGAGTATCGCAAGACTCCCAATGGCGTCATCCTTGCTCCTATCCAGATCGGTAAATGGATTGTGGTGTTCTGCGACGAGATCAACCTCCCAGCTGCAGACAAGTATGGTACTCAACGAGTTATATCATTCATCAGACAATTGGTAGAGTGCAATGGGTACTGGCGTACATCCGACATGGCCTGGGTCAAGATGGAACGTATCCAATTCGTTGGAGCTTGCAATCCTCCTACCGATCCCGGACGTGTCCCTCTCAGTCACCGTTTCTTGCGACATGCTCCATTGGTAATGGTTGACTATCCAGGAGAGGTCTCCTTGAAACAGATTTATGGTACATACAACCGTGCTGCGCTCAAAGTCGTACCCAATCTTCGTGCTTATGCCGAACCTCTCACGGATGCAATGGTTGATTTCTACTTGGCGTCGCAGAAACGATTCACTACCGATGTCCAAGCCCATTATGTCTACAGTCCTCGTGAGTTGACCCGATGGGTTAGGGGTATTTACGAAGCTATTCGCCCCCTCGAGATTTTGTCGGTGGAAGGGCTTGTTAGGGTATGGGGTCACGAAGCACTTCGACTCTTCCAGGATCGACTGGTTACAGAGGAAGAGCGTTCTTGGACTGACGAGAATATCGATCGGGCAGCGATGGACCACTTCCCCACGATAAACCGAGATGAAGCCTTAACTCGTCCTATCTTGTTCTCCAACTGGACTTCAAAAGATTACATTCCTGTGGACAGAGAGACTTTGCGCGAGTACACGAAAGCTCGTCTTAGAGTTTTCTATGAAGAAGAACTCGACGTGCCACTCGTTTTGTTCAATGATGTCTTGGATCATGTGCTGCGAATTGACCGAGTCTTCCGT
The DNA here is from genome assembly GCA_004369135.1 of Dendrothele bispora CBS 962.96. NCBI lineage: Eukaryota > Fungi > Basidiomycota > Agaricomycetes > Agaricales > Dendrothele > Dendrothele bispora. The sequence goes on from ML179326.1 coordinate 8,328, forward strand.
CAAGTGCAAGGGCATCTTCTTCTAATCGGTGTCAGTGGTAGCGGCAAGGTAATGTTGATTTTCTTCTGAGCTATCACCCTTTAACACTATTCGCGTTACAGACAACGCTTTCTCGATTTGTTGCCTGGATGAACGGTCTAAGCATATTCCAAATCAAGGTATCTAACAAGTACACCGGAGATGACTTTGACGAAGATCTTCGAACGGTTCTCCGACGAGCCGGTTGCAAAGGCGAAAAGATTTGTTTCATCATGGACGAATCTAATGTCCTCGATTCCGGATTCCTGGAGCGTATGAACACCCTGTTGGCCAATGCCGAGGTTCCTGGTTTGTTCGAAGGCGACGAACATGCTGCTCTAATGACCGCTTGCAAAGAGGGCTCACAGCGTGATGGTCTTATGCTCGATTCTCATGAAGAACTGTACCGCTGGTTCACCCAACAAGTTGCTAAAAATCTTCATGTCGTGTTCACAATGAATCCTCCCGAAAATGGATTAGCCTCTAGAGCTGCTACTTCTCCAGCTTTGTTCAATCGTTGTGTGTTGGACTGGTTTGGTGATTGGTCGGACCAGGCGTTCTACCAAGTCGGCATGGAGTTCACCAACTCGCTCGATCTTGACCTGCCATCCTACAATCCCCCCGCGCATTTCCCTATTGCATACAGGGAGTTGTCAATGCCTCCTGTACATCGTACAGCTGTTGTCAATGCTTTTGTTCACATCCATTCGTCACTACATCAAATCAATCAACGTCTGAGTAGACGACAAGGTCGCTATAACTATGTCACTCCCCGCCACTATTTGGATTTGTAAGTGAATCCTTTTCTCAGACTTCTCGTCAAATGTACTGAACTTCTCCCTAGCATCAACCACTATGTTAGGCTTTATGCAGAGAAACGGGATGAATTGGAGGAACAGCAACGTCATTTGCATGTCGGTCTTGACAAACTTCGAGACACGGTCACTCAAGTAGAGGAGCTGCGGAAGAGTCTTGCTATTAAACGCTCCCAGCTTGAAGCTAAAGACGCTGAGGCAAACGAGAAACTCAAACGCATGGTCACCGATCAGCAGGAGGCCGAGCAAAAGAAGGCTGCTTCCATAGAAATCCAAGCTGCCTTGGTTGAACAAGACAAACACATTCAGCAACGCCGTGCCGTCGCCACAGCTGACCTTGCCGATGCGGAGCCAGCTGTATTGGACGCCCAGGCCGCCGTCAGCAATATCAAGAAGCAGCACCTGACGGAAGTTCGTGCCATGGCCAATCCACCCGAAGCTGTGAAACTTGCCATGGAGTCAGTTTGCACCATTCTAGGTCACAGAATTGACAGTTGGCGTACCGTTCAAGGTATCATTCGTCGCGACGATTTCATTCAACGTATTGTCAACTTCGACACTCCGACCCAGATGACGAAACAGCTTCGTGATATGATGAAGAAGGATTTCCTTAGCAGGCCGTCCTATAACTTCGAGACAGTCAATCGTGCCAGTAAAGCTTGTGGACCTCTGGTCAAATGGGCTCTGGCTCAGATTCATTTCTCCGAGATTTTGGACCGAGTTGAGCCACTTCGTAACGAAGTCCAATCCCTGGAGACTCAGGCCGAGACGACCAAGAAACAGGCAGCTGCTATTATTGATATGATTTCTGAGCTCGAAGCTAAAATTGCCACATACAAAGAGGAATACGCACTGCTCATTAGCGAGACACAGGCTATCAAATCAGAAATGGAGCGCGTCCAGAGCAAGGTCAATCGTAGTATGAAGTTGTTGGAGAGTCTTTCGTCTGAGAGGGGTCGTTGGGAGGCTGGTAGTCGTACATTTGATGAAGAAATGTCCACGATCGTTGGCGACGTCCTCCTGTCGGCGGCTTTTCTCGCATACGGCGGTTTCTTCGACCAGCACTACCGAGAAGTCATGTGGCAAGATTGGTCTGCTCATCTTTCAGAAGCCAATATTAAGTTCAAGCCCGAACTCGCCTTCACCGAATACCTCTCCACGGCGGATGATCGCCTCAGCTGGCAATCGAAATCACTACCTTCTGACAATCTCACCACTGAGAATGCCATCATGCTCAAGCGATTTAACCGTTACCCTCTCATCATCGATCCTACGGGCCAGGCTACAACTTTCTTGCTCAATGAGTACAAGGAACGCAAGATTACTGTTACAAGTTTCCTGGATGAAGCCTTCCTCAAGGTCCTTGAGAGTGCTCTTCGTTTCGGCAATCCTTTGTTGATCCAGGACGTTGAGCATCTTGACCCCATTCTGAATGCTGTTCTAAACAAAGAGATCCGTAGGACTGGTGGTCGAGTTCTCATTCGACTCGGTAGTCAAGATATCGACTTCTCACCTTCGTTCACCATGTTCTTGTCGACACGAGACCCCTCGGTGGAGTTCTCTCCAGACATTTGCAGTCGTGTGACTTTCGTCAACTTTACCATGACACGAAGCAGCTTGCAGAGTCAATCGCTTGACCAGGTTCTCAAAGTTGAAAGGCCGGATACTGAGCGAAAACGTACCGATCTCATGAAGCTTCAAGGAGAGTTCAGGCTTCGTCTTCGGACCCTTGAAAAATTGCTTCTACAGGCCCTTAATGAATCTTCTGGTAACATTCTTGATGATGACAAAGTCATCGACACTTTGGAAACTTTGAAGCGCGAGGCTGCAGAAATTACTCACAAAGTTGAAGAAACTGACGTGGTCATGAAGGAAGTCGAACAAGTCACCACTGAATATCTTCCATTGGCTCAAGCATGCAGTGCAGTTTTCTTCATTCTGGAGCAACTGAATCTGGTCAATCACTTCTACCAGTTCTCTTTACGCTTTTTCCTCGACAGCTTTGACTACGTTCTTCATCATAATCCGAACTTGAAAAATGTCACAGATTACAGTCGACGTAGGGATATCCTTCTCAACGACCTCTTCTTAGTGGTATATAAACGGACTTCTCGTGCGCTCCTACATCGTGACCATGTCATGCTTGCCGTTTTGCTGGCCCAAGTCAAATTACGTGGCTTGGAAGAAATCTCTGACGAGCTAGAATTCCTCCTTGAAAGCGGTGAAGGCGTACCTACTTCATCCACGACAAGCAACCAACAAAACACTTTCTTGACTCCAGACCAGATGCATCGTCTCGAAGCCTTCGCCAAAAACTCGATATTTAAACCTGTCGAGACTCACCTTGTGGAGAATGAAGACGAATGGAGCTCATTTGTTGACTCTAACACGCCTGAAGAGTGCGTTCCAATGCCGTGGGAGCCCAGTACTCGTGAGTATCCTTTTCACTGTCGTTGTCAACACTGTCTCACTAATTTCTGCAGCTGCTGTTGAGGCTCTTCGGAGATTGCTCGTTATTAAATGTTTCAGGCCAGATCGACTGTTGCAGTCTACCGCGCAATTCGTTCGTACTGTGTTTGATATGGACATGTCTGAACAATCTGGTTTCGATTTGGGTGCAATGGTAGCGGACGAGGTTCCAGCAGCGACACCCCTAGCCCTCATATCTGTCACTGGCTACGACGCCAGCTACCGTGTCGAAAATTTGATCAAGAATACTGGGGCCAGATCTTCTTCTGTTGCAATGGGTTCACAAGAAGGTTTCACCCTTGCTGACCAAGCCATTGCATCTGCAGCTCGCCAGGGTACTTGGGTATTACTGAAAAACGTCCATCTCGCTCCCTCGTGGCTCGGACAACTTGAAAAGAAACTCCAAACCCTCAATCCCAACCGTAATTTCCGCTTGTTTCTCACGATGGAGGCCAATCTATCCATTCCCGTCAACATTTTACGACAATCTCGCCTGATTATGAATGAACCTCCACCAGGAATTAAAGCCAACCTTCTAGACTCCCTACGTTCGATCAATCCCTCTCGTCTGTCACAGGGCCCCGCTGAAAAAGTGCGCTTGTTCTTCCTACTTGCGTGGTTCCATGCTGTAGTCCAAGAACGGTTACGCTACGTGCCTCTGGGCTGGAGTAAAGTCTATGATTTCAATGACTCAGATTTGGCCTCTGCTTTCAGCACTATCGACGCGTGGCTAGGAAATGTGTCCAAAGGAAAGGCAAACATCGATCCCATAACTATTCCTTGGGATGCCCTCCGAACATTGGTGAAGCAATCGGTCTATGGAGGAAGGGTGGACAGCGATTTCGATCAAAAGATTCTCGACGCATTCGTGGACGGCTTATTCACCCCTTCTGCTTATAATGTGGACTTTGACCTTGTTCCAAGTATCGGAGGGAAACAGCTATTAAGCGCTCCTGATGGTACCAAACTTGAACATTTCTTGTCTTGGGTACAACAATTACCTGATCGCGAGCCTCCCTCGTGGCTCAGCCTTCCCCCTACTGCTGAGAGGCGTATCGCGGTAGCTCAAGGTCCGTACCTCGATCACCTGGAAACGATAATGTGCTTACCATTTTATAGGGATTGAACTCCTTAGCAAACTTCGTAAGATGAGGACACTTGCAGATGATGATGACGAGGCTGCATCCTCAAGCACGACGAAATCACAAAGTTCGCAACAACCCGCTTGGATGAGAGCCTTGTTCGATAGATGTCGAGAGTGGTTGACTTTGCTGCCGGAGGTAAATATTTTCGCTTTTAGATCTGTGGATTGATGCTGACTATCCTGTCAGAAATTCAACACGCTCGCACCGCCCTCAAGCGATAATCAAGATCCTTTGTACCGTCTTTTCTCTCGAGAAGGCGGCATTGGCCGCCGTCTACTTGGGCAAGTCAAGAAAGATCTCGGAGACGTAGTGAAAGTCTGTCAGGGAGAGCTGAAACAGACGAACCACCTCCGAAGCCTCATGAGTTCTCTGACCAAAGGTGATACCACAATCTAAGACATTGTTATATCTGGGACTTACGATGAATCTCGTGCAGGCACTATACCAAACCACTGGCGGCAATACAAAGTTCCCAAGAGTATGGGTGTTTCAGAATGGATAGCCAACTTTGCCCGCCGATTGTCTCGTCTGGACGCCATTGCAGGTCTGGACAATCTTAGCAATGTTGAAGTGTGGTTGGGTGGATTATTTTTCCCAGAGGCATACATTACAGCCACTAGACAAGCTGTTGCCCATCGCAAGAAGTGGAGCTTGGAGACTTTGAGTTTGAGACTTGATATCGAGCGGGTCAACGATCCTGGTGCCTTCATCATTGATGGTAAGATGGCTTTATCATTTTGTGTACCTGTGTGTTAATCTTATCTTCGTAGGGCTCGCTCTCGAAGGAGCTATTTGGTCCACAGACCAACTCACCTTTAGCAACGGTGAACCTGTTCATTTGAATCCGTCGCAAATTCGTTGGGTGCAAGTTGATGACTCAAAGATAGAAAATCTCGTCAATCTTCCTGTCTATCTCAATGGTGATCGCAGTGATGTACTTTTCACGGTTGACTTACCGTTTGATGCCAGCGCCGGTGCACTGGTAGCGACAAGAGCGGTATGTTTAACAGCAGGAGGCTAATTTTAGAGACCTCTGTGATCTTGATGTTCCAGACCCCCGTTCGTTATTACTTGTATTACTTTCATGATACCCCAATCATACACAGGAACGATGCACATTGATGACTTTACGAATAATTCATGTTTAGATCTACCTACTTACGAATGAATAATGGAATGATACATGTCTTCGTATTCGAATTTCATTGGTTACTTCTACTTTTGAGGGTTCAGTGCCTTTTACTGAACTACACTGCCTCCGACGATGTCCAGCACCTTCCAGTCTACCTCTATGCCCTTTTCTTTGAAAATGTTACGAGCGTCCTCAGCGATGGCTTCATAATTGCCTGTGGCAAGTGCTAATATCGTGGGGCCGGCACCTGATAGACAGATTCCAAGGAGACCTGGATGTGTGGACGGCGTGATGGAGGACGTAACCTCTGGAAGGCCCGGGATCTAAGAATGGATTGGGAGAATGAGCGCTGACAATTTGCATTGAAAAGAAAAGAACGAGACATGCCAGAGTCTTGCGGTAAGGTTGATGGATCCGATCTTTCATCGCTTCGTATATCAATCCAGGATCTGGTGGGTTTTGCCCCAAGGCAGTTGTCAAGACGGCAAGCCGTTGCAGGTTGAATACCTAGAAACATCACTGTTCTTTCAGTTTCGTTTTTTCTCTATGATATATGGTAGCATTCTTCCTTCCCCCCAAAAAGAGAGAAAAAGGAATAGAGGGAGAAGAAGTTTGCCAAATAACGTCATGTACTTACCAGATCTTTGCGGGAGTATTCTGTAGGTAGCACTTCGCGTGCTTTAGCTGTACTAAGTTCGAACCTAGGTATAATGGCAACAGCTTTGATACTTTCGGACCAACCGAACCGAACGAAATGTCCGATACCCAACGGAGGTGCGGGTGGATTCAGACCCCAGTCTTCGCCTGCATCTGGTGGGTATTCCGGTAAGACCTCACTCAAGGGCACGCTAGCAGCCGCAGCATCTGCTTCGTCTAGTTCTTTGAGATACGATCCGACAAATCCACCGACCAAAGCCGCCGTGACATTGTCCGGATGTCTCTCGACCATGAGTGCGAAATCCAACAAACGTTCGGTGGGCAGATGGAGATTTCCAAGCTGGTCACCTAATAGAACGCCTGCAATGACGGCTGCGCCTGAGGAACCTAATCCTCTACCGAATGGGATTTCGTTGTTCACCTGAATGATGAGTTGGGATGGGAAGGAACGGATAGAGTGACATCGGAGGACGTATAAGGCGACCCGGGTCGTGAGGTTTTTGTATGCGTCGAGAGGGACTTCGTCCGCACCCTCGCCAGTGTAGGTTATGGAAGGAGGAACGTGAGAAGGAGAGGACGAGTTCAATGGATAGGAAACGTGAAGAGTGAGCGATAGAGACAGGGAGAGGCCTACGACGTCGAAACCCGGACCAATGTTCGCAGACGTCGCTGGGACTCGAATCGAAAATGTCCGTGTGGTATCCGTCATCGCTATTTTTTCCCCGCAAAGATTTTTGAATGTAAAATATTTCAAGAGATCCGATATTTGTGACTCAATTGCAATTGTCTTCTTCCGCTCCGCACACGCATGGATAATATTTATGTAACCCTCCCAACCACGAAAAAAATGAATTTGAATTTTTTTTATGTTCACGCAACCTTTTTCTTCATTCAAGCAAGCTACAGACAAATGTGAACTACACAAAAAGGGTCCGCGAATATATGAAGCAGGAGAGAGAAAAAAATAAAAACTGGGTACGGGTATAAAGAACCTCTACTCGTGATGGAATTACAGACACAGAACCTAGCTGCGCGGAATACATAGGGAAGGGTGGCAAAGTGAGCTACTCTAACATCAAGATCTCATGAAACAAAGTTGGTAAGGAACTCCTTTTTAAGCAGAGTAGTCACGCCTGTTTCCGCCTCGTCCACGTCCACCGAATCCACCACGGTTCTGTCCCTGACCCTGAGCCTGTTGGCCCTTGCCACCAGCAGCAGCAGCACCACCGGCAGCGGCAGCAGTTGTAGAGGCAGCAGCAGCAGCGCCACCGGCAGCGGCGGTTGAAGCAGCGGCAGCACCACCAGCACCACCAGCAGCAGCACCAGCGCCGGCATTGTTACCAGCATTGTTTCCGCCTGCTGCTGCTCCACCATCGGTAGCAGTGAACTAGAAGAATCAAGGAAAATATAAGCATGAGAAATTTAGAAGCCAAGAACTAAATATAAGGGGACTCACGTAGACACAGTCATCAAGAGAACCATGTTGTGCGACGGGCACAATGACAGGTTGATGGTTGGCAGCAGCCTGGAAAATTGAGTGAGAATGAGCGCTTTTTCATTGAATTTGAAACAATACGTACGTTAATGGAGCAGAGACGGTAAGAACCAGCTGGGAGACCACTGGTGACATCGGCAGTTACAACACCGTTGACAGCAGCACCGTTGACACCCTGATGTTGAAGAACCCGTGAGTTTGACAGAATACATTCAAAGAGATTTTCAATCATACCTTGAAGAAAGCAAAGACTTGAGGGTCAGTGGGGGTCGTCTGGCCGACATCCTGGAGCTGCTCGACGACGACGTGGGTGTGACCAATGATTTGACCCTGTCCGTTCAACTGCTGGGGTGCAGCGAAGTAGTTCTCGTTCGCGTTGACGAAGTTACCAGTCTCCATCCTCTGAATGGCCATCGAGATGGTGAATTCCTGGTTGGCAGCGACGGTACCTCCGTTGGCGGGGTTGGTGAACTTGCTTGAGGGCATGTTGTCTACCGAGGGGATAACACCGATGGGGGCCGGGTTACATGATCCAGTCTTGATCTGTTGGCCGTCTAAAAGAAGGAACAAGTGTCAAAGATTTTGACAGTTTTCGGAATGGTCCATTGATTAGAACTTACTGGTGATAGGGAGGTTAGGAACAGTCAAACAGAAGTTGATGAAGTTGTTAGTGGAGGTGAGGGATGCAACTTGGCCTGGTGGAGGGAAAAAATATCATAATTTAGGAAACTTTGAATTTGCAAAGATAAATATATATACACACCTTCTGTGGGTTGATCTTGACCGTCGTTGGCGAATCCTGAGGCAATAACCTTGGGGTCGAGGGCTTGAAGAAAAAAATCGGATTTAGCAAACCTGAGTTGAAAATTCGGAATCCATCCTCTCTACTCACTCAAAGAGGTCTGGGGGTCGCCGTTGTTGGCGTTACCAGCATTGTTAGCAGCACCAGCACCAGCAGCACCAGCGGCAGTGTTGTTGGCCGCGTTGTTGGCACCACCGGCAGCAGCAGTGTTGTTTGCAGCATTCCCAGCAGCATTCCCAGCGTTATTCCCGGCGTTGTTTCCGGCATTTCCGGCGTTTTGGCCGTTGTTCTGAGCCTGGCCGTTCTGGCCGTTGTTTTGACCACCCCGGTTACCACCGAAACCTCCAAAACGGCCACGCTGAGGAGCAGCGGAAACAGAGAGGGCGAGAGCGAGAGAGAGAAAGAGAGCAGAGGTCTTCATGATCGCAACAAGTTTTTAAAGAAAGTGAGTGCAGTAAAAGCGTCGATAGACAACCAGGTCGGATGCTGTGAATGAAGGACTAGCCACAAGAAAAACGATCACGGATCGCAAGCTAAAGGTGCGTGAAACAAGAAAAGGAAAGGTGGAAGGAGGGAACGAAGGTCAGGAGTGATGGGAGTGCCCTGGTCTCTTTATATAGCGCTTGGTATATGGACTCTGATGGACGGATGCCATTGGTCCGCTTCGTTTTGTTGTCCCATCTGTTCGTTGCGTTGGCTCCCCGCCTAAAATAGAATGATCAATTACAAGCCTGATGTGGAGCGTCATTTCTGGAATGACACAGGAACATTCAGATCATTCCCTTCCCATCCAAGTGTCAATCCAATCCACTGTCCCTCAATCAACGTCCGCCCATCCATCCATCTATGCTCCGACAGCCATGGCCGTGCTGCAAGGGCCGTCGAGGTCGCAAAGCAGTACCGACCATTCTCAGCATCAGCATAAACCCATCGAAATCACCGATTGAGACCTGAACCTGAGGGCCGGGAACCAATGAGAGACAGGTAGGACAAAGCTGGCAGTCGGACATCTCGGTTTCCAATTAGCCCTTGAGGCATTTGTCAAGCCCGTTGCTAGGCACCAAGTATCAGAAAAAACGAGGGTTATATTTGACAGTCGACGAGGGACCGTTGCGAGCCGCTTTTCCCATTGCCTATGTAAGCAACTCGGCCAGTCAATCAGCTCGAAGGAACCATCGTTCTGGGATGCAATGCAGTTGGGATAAGAATAGACTCGTAGTACTTATTCTTAGACTCCAAACTAATCACGTCCATGTGTCCTTCTTCCTCGCTTCATCCCAACATTCGTCCAAGTTGCTCGCGGGCTAGCCCTTCGCCTCGTCGCTGTCATCGGAAGTTCCAGGGCGGGTGTGTTGATGGCAATCCTCTGATTCGGAAAGAATATTATCCTATGTCTAAGAATAGCGCAGCCAACAAAGAGAGTTGATCCATGTGCATGATTCATGATGGTGGAGGTATGTAGTGGAAGGAGAGGGAAGAGGGAAGAAAGAGGGAGAGAAAGTGTGTGTCGAGCAATATTTCGTCTCCCTGGGTAACCCATCCTCCTCGCCTATGTTGGCGGCGGCCTAAGAGAAACGTTAACCATGTGACGGCCTTGACTTGGTGTAAGTCGCGTCTCGCGACGCGTCAATCACCATTGCTAAAAGTATCGCAACTTTGATCAAGCAAGTGGCCTTCAGTTTCGGGAGCCTGTCGAAGATCATTTCCGTAAATGGAAGAACAACATACCAGTCGCGTTGGTGAATTTCGACCATCAGTCTCTCCAGGACTCTGTATACAAATGTAATAATATCCCATTCACCTCTTCACCATTCCGTCCCTTTTCATTTGCAAGTGAAAAGTTGCTAACGTGGCTTTCCGCCGTCCACCGTTACAAGATACGCACCGTTGCTGCACTTGGTTGCATTCTTCAATCCGAAAAAGCAAGTGTCGCCAAGGTCGCCAGAGCACTGGAATGAATCGAGCCGCAGAGTGAAAAACCACCTGCTCGTGGCAGGCCTTTTAACCGACACAAATGGTTAAAGTGCTGCATCATACAGCGCACCGAAATGGGAAACGCTTTTTTTCACCGAGGAAACAGCGTCGAGGATGCGAATTTTTTGATCTCCTCTCAGGTCGTTTTAAGGCTTCTTCGCTCTTGACGTGTTTACCATCTCTTTCGCACACACACACGGTCATTCTGGCCTCGAACACAATCCTGAAACTCGTTTTTTTTTCTTGTGCTTGTCGCAATGCAAAGGATCCACGTTGATGCTGTGCGTACCGAGTCCTTATCCCTCATGCTGATACGCTCTTTTACTCAAACAAGGGGATATCACATCCAGCTGCTATTCGACATGGATGGGTCAGTAGATACATATATCATGATTCATGATCATCTCTATAGTTGTTATCAAACAAATCTTCAATCATCATAATCAACTGTTCACCGTTTTTTCGTTTGGTTGCAGGACCCTCATCGATTCCACCCCTGGTCTCGTCAAAGCCTGGGAGACGTTTTGTAGAGATTACAACTTGGGAGATCCTGCTGCGATAACACATGCGACTCACGGAAGACGGTTGTATGATACCCTCAAGGATGTCTGTGCGATAGAAGATGAGGAGAAACTGTTGGTAAGTACTTACACTTGTTCGAATTTTGTCCTTCTTTTTTGCAGCGTGTCACTCACGTACCATGGCATATGCATGGTCCATGCCATGTATAATTTTCATTGATTCATGACATAGTCAGAAATCGATCGTTTCGAAGAAGAGGTTATCCGAGGTGGCCCCGTTGCCCTTCCTGGAGCGGTGGAACTGCTTTTGCAGGCAAGTTGGGCCTTTTTTCTTTTTTGCTTCCACGGACTTTCGTCATTTATTCGTTCCTTTGGTCCGCTGTAGTTGAATTCCGATGAATCAACGCGCAGCAGATGGACTATCGTCACTTCTGGTAAGCCATGAATGTTTTTAACAGTAACCGGATGGATAGGCCAAGAGATAACTTACACATCACATACTCGACTCCACCTCAACTCCCAGCAACCAACTACTACGCTCCTCGTGCATTACAACGGTGTGGTATTCCTCTCCCCATCGCCGGGATAGTTACAAGTAACGATGTAACCAATGGGAAACCACATCCAGAACCTTATACTGCCGGTGCATCCAAGTGCAATGTAGCATCTAACAAATGTTAGTGTGATTTAAACCTTTCTCTTTCTTTAAATTTTGTGGTGCACACATCGGACCAATCTTTTAACGAACTGCGGTGCAACCAATGGTGATGGTTGATGAATGATGGAAGCTGCTAACGCCAAGAAACTTTTACTGACTTTTTTTTTCCTTCAACTTGAAAGGTCTCGTTATTGAGGACGCCGTTTCAGGATTGAATGCCGGACGGGCGGCTGGTGCCAAAACACTGGCTGTGTGTACTTCGACTACGAGAGAAAAACTCGTGGAGACGATGGGAGTCGGGAATAGACCGGATTTTATCGTGGATGACCTTACGAGGTAAGTGCGGTAAAGATTCAGGTCGTACTCTTTCGGTGGGGGGTATGCCATGTTTCATCCGTACTGGTGGTTTTGATTTTTGTATTTGCATATACCTATACGTGTATGACTTCTGATTTCATCTGAATTATTTGCTAACTGCGTGTTTTAATTTTCTACATAGTATTCGGGTCAAGTGGACGGGCGAGGCGTTCGAAATCAGCATCGCCGAACCGTCCGTATGAAATAATGATTCCTTGAAGAGCGCAAGCGTGGTTTTGTCACTAGTTAATGATTGGATGGAAAGCTCTTTAGGTTCTATGTACGAACGTAACTTTGGAACTACTTCGTACTTATGGTAATATTGTGAAGTCTAGGCCTTTATGGTGCGAAACACTGCACTTACTGTATTGATTTATGTGTATTGGTACGCATCACTCTGAAATCAACTGATTCCATGACGAAAGATTTATTTCTCAAACCCATCAAAATTTTCCATACGACACCTTAGTTCAGGTGCGCAGGTGGCGTGTAGAAATCAAACGTTGAAGCACTAACCACCTTGTCTTTCCAGTGTTATTATTTTCGAAAAATTTTCGTTTACCTTGTCCTTTTGTTTTTTGTTGTATATGGATTCCTTATTTCCACAGAGATGGAAGGACTGTCTTTCCTGCTTCAAGTAAGGACGCCTTGTCTTCCCACGCAGACGAAAGGACGCATGATACAGTGCATCGCCGTTGATCCCTACTCCTCTATGCCCCTACACCGTTAGAGGCACCGCCTTCCAGGGCGCAATCTGTCATATGTGACGAAAACTGTCTCTACGAATCATTTCTACACAACGGATGTGATTACCGAACATTTTCTCGACGTTTTATGCCAATAGCATAAGGGGCTCGCCCGACAACAAATATCAACCCGGCGCAAGGTTTCGTGTGCCGGGTCCGTTTGATGCAAACTAGCAATCAGAGGAATCGTGTGGGCTGTGAGGCTTTCCTTGTGTTTGGTTGAACTGATTTGAGATCTTCCAAGTAGTATAAAATGCTAATCCCTAGCACATCTCTGGATTCCCTCAACCCGCCTTTCTTTTTCGGTTTCCACTCATTCGCTCTATTTTATTTCGCTCGATCCGAGATCGAACTTCAGCCCGTGGCTTGTTCTTTCCTTTGATTTCAACGACCTACGACCTTTGACCTGGTGTCTCTCTCGTTCGACTTACTAGTCTAAACGCCTCACTCTCTTTTTTGATCGTTATATATCATCGTCATCATCATAATCATGCGTGCTGCTTTCGTTACTCTCGCTCTCGCTTTGGCCGTAGCTGCCCGTCCTTCACCTTTGAACCGTTTCTCTGCTCGTCAAGATAATGTTGCTTTGCAAAACGGGAAGGATGCTATCGCTTTGAAGTATGTTCTTTTTATTTTTTTCGTAAAAATGGATGTGTACTTACAAAAAATAAATCGAAACTTTACAGCGACAAGTTCAAGACATTAACCGCTGACTCTCCTTGCCAAGCTGGTGACCAGGCTTGTATCAACGGTGGGTTCGCTCAGTGTGTCAATGGCAAATTCGTGGTACAGCAATGTGCTGGAGGAACAACGTGAGTTGGATTTTGTTTTTTGTCTCTTGCAAGACTGAATTTAAATTGACTATCCACAATATAGTTGCGCTGCTCTTCCTCTTGTGAACTCTGCCGGAACTACGATTGCTTGCACTACTCAAGCTGATATCGACCAGCGTATTGCTGCGGTACGTATATGTCCACTAAATTATTGTGGTCTCTTTTGTTCAATGACCGATTCTTTCATAGACTGGTGCCACAGACGCAGGTGCAGCTGCAGGTGGTAACGCCGGAGCCGACAACAACACCGGAAACAACAATGCAGGAACCGGAAACGCCGCTGGTGGTGCTGGTGCTAACAACGCTGGTGCCGGTGGTGCTGCTGGTGCTGACGACAGCGACCCCCAAAAGTCTTTGACTCTGGACCCCAAGGTCATCGCTGATTTCGCCAACGACGGTCAGGATGTCCCCGAAGCAGGACAAGTTCCTTCGTTGACCTCCACCAACAACTTCATCAACTTCTGCTTGACCCGACCGGATCTTCCTCTTACTAGTAAGTCTGGACATGTAACTCCTTTTTCTTTGAGACTGATATCGGTGTTTTAGACGGTCAACAGATCCGTACCGGTGGTTCATGTAACCCGGCACCCATTGGTCTCATCCCCGACGTCAGCCAAATGCCTTCCTCTAAATTCGTCAACCCCGTCAACCAGCAGCAAATCCCCGCCGACACCAGTTTCACAATCACGATGGCCATCAACAACTTGGAGACCGGTTTCTTCGTGAACGCCAACGAGAAGTACTTTGCTGCACCCCAACAGTTGAACGCACAGGGTCTCATCCAAGGTCACTCACACGTTGTCGTCGAGCAAGTTACTTCGTTCAACCAGACGACGCCCAACGACCCTACCAAATTTGCGTTCTTCAAGGGATTGAACGCCAAGGCCGCTAACGGTGTCCTCAGCGCTACCGTCGACAAAGGTCTCCCAGCTGGTTTCTACAAGCTTTCCAGTATCAACGCTGCGGCTAACCACCAGCCAGTCATCGTCCCTGTTGCTCAACACGCTTCTTTGGATGACACTGTCTACGTGAGTCTTTCCGCTTTTTCTCTCTCCAAAATAAGTTGATACTGACTGGGAATTTCTTATACAGTTTGAGGTTACTGCTTAAACCCGCGAGTCAAAGAGGTTTTTCGAAAAGCTCTGCACCAGTGCGCACAACTATTTAATTAGTTTTCTTTTGATGATTTTCATGAGGCCATATACATAACATTATTACTATTATATGCATTAGGCGGGTATTTATATGTAGACTAGTAGTCATCGAGCGATAATATGAATGAGTGGAAATTCTAATTCGTGTGCACAGTGAAGATCAGGATGCGGTGCCGGTACTTAATACTAACTGGCGGGTTCGAAATTTCATACAGCAGTACTGTAACTGGGGCATCGATTCAAGATTATTTTCTAATTAGTTAACAAGGGAACTTCAATCCACCCATCCTCATGTCTCCCAAGGGCCAAGCCTGTGCGAGTATGATAAACCTCTACCTCTTAGACCTTCCTGTGCACTAAGTCTTACATAATTTACATAATTAGGACTTATCTTAGAGATTCTAAAATTATGTAATTAACTAAGTAAGTACTTACTATCATGGCCTATTCAATTTAGGGTACAGTATGGATCATCATCATCCTAGATCGTCGGTTCCTTTGATCTCCAGCCTGCGAGCTATTCCGTCGTCACAGTTCTTATAGGGATGAAGGCTTTACTGTCCCTTTACTCACCTCGGTCGGAGGTAACAGCAATGTGAGCAATTCAAGTCCAAGCACAACTGCGCCGCCTTTTTTTTGCATTATCGTTTATCTGGACGTCGTAACGGTGGATGTGTTTCAAAACCCTGAAGGCAAGAGCGGATGCGCATGGATCCCTCCGACAGAAATGGATCTTACAACCCGAACCTTGACGACGTCAACTGATTTTGCAGGCTTTGAAATATTCATCCATTCGTGCCCGACAATGAATCGACAACGAGCACCAAACAGGCACAGCATAGCATTTTTTGTTACTCTCCAACCACCTCCCCGACCTCATCGCGCTTGGAACACCTTGTTCTACCTGTCCTGCAATATTTCTGCCACTGACGAGGCGCTTGGATTCATTGTTCTTGTGCCACTATCTATGTTAATTGGTTTCGTTATGGGTGCTTTGACCTTCGACCGTTGCCTTTTATAAGGGGGATGTTCCCGACGAGGCAGAAGACCTCAAACCCAAAACACCCTACACTCTCAAGATTGCTCAAATACCTTTTTTCGCATCGAACTCTTCCGAAATGTACAACAACCATGGTCGTGCAAGCTCAGCCTCTGGTTGTTCTCATGGACAACAATCTTATTCGAGAAATGGTCCTCAGTCCCAACCTGGCATGACCACCATTGACCCCAGGCAATTGATGTTGGCCTCGTCTTCTCCCAGCCAACATCCCCCTAGGCCTACGGACAATGTTTCGGCTCAGCAAATGTTGCGTTATTTGACATCACCTCAGCAGCAGCAACAACAGCAACAGCATTCCGGATCCGATGTATGATGTCTGACTTCTGTTTTCTGACAATTTTTATAATTAACTTTTTCCATAGTTTGGCGCCACCCGAACCAGGCGACCCTCGGCTGGTGGTACAGTCCATCCTTACTCTCCACCTTTGCGTCCGCGTCGCCGGTCAATAGCCATGGAACCTACCAACCACAGTGGTCAGCATAACGGACTGAACTATTACCTTCGGATTCCTCCAAACATTCTGCCAGCTGAAAATAGATACGATAATCATGCAGGAATCAATGATTATAAACCGTCGGTTTGCTTCAGGTTTTCAAACTCTGCGGAATATGGAGTTGTCATCAAGGTAGTCGGGAACAAGACCTTGCCCGCGTTTGAGGGGTATAATGATGAAATTTTCGCGAAACTTCCGGAGAGGGGATTGAGCCTTCGGATGACGGTAGGTATCTTTTTCCATCCTCTATTTGCACAGCTCTGATGGTCTCCGATTTGTATGCTTAATGGTAGTGGCCTGGCTACGCTCCCTTTGGGTGCAGAATGAACACGAACAATGGGAAGATGACTCGAAGCGAGGCATTCGCTTTTGTGGCGACGTATGTGCACAAACACCTTGCAACGTTGAAGGTATGTCTCTTTCCGCTTTGGAACCTGCATCTTTTCATGATATTTATAGCTCCATGGTGTTAAGCCTCAGTTAGGCTATGAGAAATGGGACTTGACCCAGCTTCCGTTTGATCTCGGTGATCTTGTGATTACAGGATTGATTCATCGAGGAGGGTCCACTTGGCAGCCTGATGTATGGTGTCCAAATTTGCTGTAGTGGTGAAAGACTTTAGAGAGTCGGCCATTACAAAGTAGCCACATAAATTATTTTTATACCTATACCTTATACTATCACAATCAATAATTGATGTTTGGTTTTTCATTACATGAACAGGAAAGGCGAGATACAATCTACATCAAAGTGATATTGGTTTGCCTCGAAGTAAGTACAGTTTGTAGCGAGATAATTGCAGCAGATATTTCAACAGAGATAGACAACACAATATCAAGAACATCTTTTTCGTCTACTTGGCAGGTGCAGGGTCTTCCAAAGGTGGAGGTCCATCATCATCGTCAGAGTCTTCAGCATCAGCATCACCTGAGCCTTCTGCACCTCCTACGCCACTTGCTTTCATCTGTTCCATCATCTGTTGGAAACAATCATGGTCAGTGTATGATCAGGAAGAGAAAATGAACGTAAAAACTTACCTTTTCAAAGTCCATACCTTCCATACCAGGCATTCCGCCCATACCGCCCATACCGCCCATACCAGGCATTCCACCCATTCCGCCCATACCAGGCATTCCACCCATACCAGGCATTCCACCCATACCACCCATACCGGGCATACCAGGCATACCTCCCATGCCTCCCATACCTCCTAAAGCACTCATGTCCATGTCGTCGTCCTCCAAGCCAGGTTTCTCATCCTGCTCATCTTCATCTACCCATTTCTCGAAGTCAGTCTTGATAAATTTGAGTTTATCCTTTGAAAGACGAGGCCAGAATTCTTCCTTGGTTTCCTTCTTACGGAGAACAAGAGAGAGGGAACGATTGGTTAACCGTCTCTTGGATGTCTTTGAGAACAGTGAGTTTGAAGACACTCATATAAAAAAAAAATGGGACTAGCCTCAGGATCAATTTCAGCATAGAACGGGAACTCGAAAGCATATTGCTTCTCCTCGAGACCTTTTGACGAGCTGATAAAAACCGTCAACTGATGTTCGTTCAGCTTCGGAGATCAGGACTTACTTTCCAGCAGTGGCTTTGAAGGATATAGTTGTAGAGTCAAGCTTAAAATCAAGAGTGTTCTCTTGGATGTCGGGCAGGTTGATGGTCAAAAAGACGACGTTCTAAAGAAAATGAATAGAGACGCGTAGGACGGTGAGCGATCGCGCGACGATCAAGAGGAAAACGCGTACTTTTTCGGGATCGGTAGCAGAGCTGCGTTGGGCCCAAAGAAGTTCGGGAGTTAGAACAGGCATGTTGGTGGATGTACGGGAGAAGAAGCAGTGAACTCGTATAAGAAGAGGCGCGGAACGTTTGAGAACGCTCCAGAAACTTACCCAGTTGGGCGATTACGTAACATCCAAGGTTGTTCTTGGTCAACGATGTGGTCCGTCTTTTTTTTTTTTTCCTTCTGCTTTGATTTAACGGTGTCCAGGTGCACCCGATGGTTTTTGCCTCTTCTCCTTTTGCCTTTGCCGACCGCTCCTCCTTACTTCCTTGTTCTTTTTCTGCTTTCATTGGTCATGCATGCTAAGCCATGGTCAGTATCCAGTTCCCCTCAATGTTTCTCTGACTTATGTATCTGTCTTGTAGCTTTTACTGCATAATACTACTCGGGACTCTTTTTCTTTCGTCTTGTTATTGGCAGCCATTCCCACTGGACACCCCTCTTTCCAAGCCTTGGTCAGAGAATATCACTACGTTTGCCGAAGCCCTGAATGCGACCCTGTCACCCTCGTACTCTGGCCCAATACCTTCGGTCATCCATTTGGTGGATCGTTGTTGGTGTGATGTCTCTACTGGGAGTTTCTTTGAGCCATTTAACGTTACACATTGGGAGTTGTCAAGCGTTTACAAGCTCAAGGACCGCCTAGAACGCCAACAACCAGCTGGCAGTATCAACTCTTCCGACAATCTCCTGGTGGCACAGAACCATACGAAAATTTCTGGTGACATGCCCCAAACAATGCCACCTAGCCTTCCGACCGATTGGCCCAAGTCCAGCTACAACATCCTCAAAGCCGCGAATATATGGTCATTGTTCAAACCCCGTCAGCATGAGGATGTTCCGAGTTCACTAGAAACGAATTCCGCTCCTGAGGACGGTTCGAATGTGCCCTCTCGTACCGAGTTCGACTTGCGTCCGTATGGTGTCGGTCTGATGGTGGATTTTGGATTGTCGGGAAACCCGTAGCATCCACAAAACAGTAGTGTAGCGCTAGATCTACGTTATATCGTGTACAATTATAATGCGCTCTGGAAAAAGGGTGGGAAATTTCCGATATAACAAACGCGAGTGAAGTAATATAACTTGAACCCGCACCTAAACAGCTCTCTATCTCTTCACTATACGCTGCTTGTCGGCTGCAGCGTTCATGTCCGAAGACAAGCCAAGTTCATCCAACCAAGACCGTCGCCGAAATGCCCGTGCCAATCTCGACCCCCTCATAACAGATACTCCTCCTGCCACCACATCTTATAGAGCAAGTTCAAGTACAAGTAAACTCGAACTCGTCCAGAAAGCGTTGCTGGCACCGTTTCACAGGAGAAATGGCTCGACAAGAATCCTCCAAGACTGTGCGTTCTCATCTTCTTCCCTCACTTACCCGGACCATGTCGTTCCTGATTTTTCCGCTTGATAATTTGCACTCTTTTTAGTGGCCCCCGTCATTATGACTCCCAAAATGATTAATTCTGCTTCGACCGTTTCTTCAAGACCTCGTGCAGTAGCAGATTCTACCATAACACGATCCAAAATGGACTTTGCAACGTTGGGTCGTGCTCCGCTCCGGCTCGGCATGGGTTCACGTAGGATCACTTCACGCGACCTCGAGATTGTGGAAGCTACGGAACAACTCTTACAATCTGAGGTACCTGAACCGGATGGCGTGGCGTCCAATGTTAGTCTTCTCCGCGGTTTCAACGCGACTATTCCGAGTGCCGAGCAGAGTCGATCACGGAGAAGGCAAATGAGGAGTGTTGAGGCGCCTCATATTGGGTTAAAGAAGCTGGGTATGAACGCGAGAGGTTTATTGACAGACGAGGAAGATCACGAAGGGCAGAGTGTTGCGAGTGAGGATGACGTCGTGCTAGTGCCTCGCTTGGACGTGACTACTAGGAAAGGCAAGAAGCGGGGTAGGGAGAGTCTGAGTGCGACAAAACTGCTAGGGAAAGATGAACTGACGCGTCAAAGAAAGGAAATTGTGCGTGATAAAGAGAACTTGCATGTTCGGAGGGTATGATTTTCTCATTCCTGTTTTCCTCATCTGTGCAACTGTATTGAGTTTGATGTTGCAGAGCCTCATTAACAGTGAAATCACGGAGATTACGCACAAAATCGAAGCTTTAGACGACATTCGGGCGAAACTCGAACGGGATCTTCTGAAATTGCAAGAAGATGAACTAGAGTTGGACGATGAGCGTACGTTTTCATGAACATCCCTTTCTGTTCCTTTTTTTTAATCATCGTTCACAGTGGAAGGTGTCAAAGAACGATTGGAATTTGAGCAAACAAGCTCTCGGCGTTCTTCATCTGCCAATGCTCTGCAAATACCTCAAAGCTCTAGGCGGCGGAAGGGTAATTTCAGATGCGTTTACTCAAGGAAGTATGTACTAACATTGTCATTGTAGGTCCTGCTTTTCTCCCCTCGGAACACGACGAACTACCGCCTGGTATAGCGTTCATGGTACGTCATTCCCATTAGAGTTACTCTCTTGATGGCTTAGCACCTTTTACAGACATTAGAAAGTCATTCGACACCCATTACAGCTCTCGACTTTTCGGAGCCATACGGAACTCTCGTCAGTGCTTCTCAAGAGGACAACCAACCCCGCGTCTGGGATCTCTTCTCAGGATCGGAAATTGGCCGATTACGTGGTCATACTGGCACTGTTAAGTGTGTCCAGGTCGAGGATCAAGTTTGTCTAACTGGAAGCGAAGATGGGACAGTGCGAGTCTGGGATCTGAGAAAGGTGGATATAGAAGATGCGAATGGATGGGATGAAGGTGAAATAGTCAGCTTGAGTGACGTTTCTGAAGAAGGTGAAGGTGATGAGGAGAGACCCAACGGGATTCGGAGCGCTGAACAAAACAATAAGGTAAACGCTAACGATCCTTGTGCGAGGGTGTTGGAAGGGCATACGAAGGCTGTCACTACGTTGTTCTTTGAGGATGAGTGCCTAGTAAGTGTTCTCGAAGCTCTTGTCTACTAACTACTAATACATGTGTATGTACAGGTGACTGGCGCTTCTGATAAAACCCTCCGACAGTGGGATCTCAACACAGGTCAATGTGTCATGACCATGGACATTTTGTGGGCAATATCGCACGCATCAACAGCCGTCCCTGGATCAGGCTTGCCCAATGGTCTCTTTGCTGGCGCTGCTGCATCGGTTGGCACGTTCGCCGTGCCGACACCCCCTGCTGCTGATGGGAGCTGGGATATGTATGAAGACTATGTCGGAGGCGTACAGTTCTGGGGATATGGCCTCGTGAGTGGTAGTGGCGATGGTGCAGTAAGAATGTGGGACAGTATGTCTTTCAAAATTCTACTGGGATTTGCATGGAGATTCACATGATTTGTAGTGCGAACTGGTCAAGCTCACCGGACGTTGATGGGACATACTGCCCCGGTTACATGCCTTCAGTTTGATGAGATTCATATAGCTAGCGGTAGTCTAGATAAGACTATCCGGGTACGTCCTTTGTTCGGTAACGAGGTTTGAACTTTTTTGAACGCCTATGTTTTAGATATGGGATCTTCGTACTGGAGGCGTGTTCGAGACTCTGAAGTATGACCACGCTGTCACTGCGTTGCAATTTGATACTAGAAAGGTGGTAGCTGCTACTGGGGAGAATGGTATCAAGGCAAGTTCTCCCTACAATCCCGGTTCATGTCAACGTACTGATTTCTCTGTAGATCTACAATCGAACTAGCATGCAACACTCTACATTACTGACAAATGGCCACACGAGCCCCGTCGAGCGGTTACGATACATGGACCGGTATCTTGTTTCTGGTGGACGAGATACAACGGTCAAGATATGGTCATTGTAACTCACGAGCAAAAGGAGGTTGGCTTTAATAGAAAAAAAGTGGTTATTCCTAAGTTATCCTGGTTACTTATCCACGCATATACACTCCACATTCCGTTCACATTCATTCGTCTCCTACGCTTGCATCCTTTTAATGCTTACAATCAATGCCCTTCCTTGTCCTTTCATGTTGAAGGCGAATTCCATTTTTTCCCCTTACGTTTTACGGTTCACTTTCCCTTTCAAGGCGCATTTATTGGGCAATCGTCTCAAAAAGTCAATCTCTAACCTCACATAGAACAGCATACGATATTCATTGCTATCATATCATACACAGGCACTCTAGAAACGGGACCGATAACCAGAATGCCATTCGCAACGGTTTCCGTAACAGTCTTCGAATTTATTTAGGTGCAGACCGGAGGAACGAGCCTCTCTCAAGGCGCAGACATGATACAGTGCAGGGACGGAGTTGTCCCTCAAAAATCACCTGAACTAGTACATTAACTTGAGTCGCTACAGATTTTCGCAATGCGCAAATGGATCATTGATAGCATATCCCTAAAGCATACAGGCAAGGTGCGCGAGACGTCATAGTAGAGATTGAGAATAATAACAAGAAAACCGTTCACCGGTTCTGCAGAAAGAAAAAAAATGAATAAAAACGACAATGTAAGCAAATAAGCAATGGCTCACCTTCTCGAAACCGATAGCAGAGGACTTTTCACGGAAACATTGTCTGCAGAGATCGAGGCCATATTTTCTAATGAGACCAGCTTGATGAGCACAGAGGCGGCTGAACAACATTCAAAGAGTCCGGAAGAAATCGTCAACAGTCAGGCTAACTTAGGCATAAAAGTACGCACCATTGACGGCTACCCTTTCCGAATTTTCTGGGGCGAGAGAACCAAACGGCGTCGTGGGTCATTTTGAAGACCTAAGGTTGGCTAATGCTGGTCAGAAAGGTAGAGTTACGGGACTGGGGAGATATAGGTACCTTGCTTGGGATTTTTGTTTGTCGGACAAACTTGGAGAAGGAAATCCTGAGTTACTGGTGTCGCTTACTGATAGCTGTATATCTCGGCAAAGTAAAGTTTGATGTCGGCCGGCATCTTCCGCTTCTCTGATGTCATTCAGACAAATCATTGACGGCTCCGAGATTCGAGTTGTACGACCACTATGTCGAAGATTCAGCAACCCTCCAATCAAATCAAGTGATTGTTCTCGTTTGCAAAACTTCTTTGGAAGGTTCATCTTACCAGTTAACCAGATTGACAAATGTCTCGGTCGTTCGCCTCAAAAAGGGAGGCAAACGATTCGAAGTAGGACATACATTTCATATGAGAATTCTTCTGACTCGGTCATCAGGTCGCTTGCTATAAAAACAAAGTCCAAGAGTGGCGGACTGGAGTGTAAGGACTGTTGTTATGTTGTGGTTCTGATAGCTTAAATAACCACATCCAGGGAAACAAATCTTGACGATGTCCTGCAGATCAGCAATGTCTTTGTAAACGTTTCCAAAGGAGAAGTAGCAAAGCATCAAGATCTTCAAAAATGTTTTGGAACTACTGATCTTGACGACATTGTCAAAGAGGTACCAGCGTCCTAACGCATAGCTACTGAGGCCTGACTTACACTTATAATTAATAGATCTTAAAGAAGGGAGAAGTCCAAGTCGGCGAAAAGGAGCGTGAACATGATCTTTCCTCCCTTCGGAAAGAAATCGCAACTCTTGTCGCAGAAAAATGTGTCGATCCCGCTACTCAACGTCCTTATCCTGTCGGGATCATAGAAAAGGCCATGGCTGAAGCTGGATTTAGTGTTCAACAGAATAAAAACGCAAAGAGTCAAGTTTCTCAATGCATCAAGCAACTCCAATCCGACTCAAAACTTCCTATACAAAGAGCACGTATGCGTGTTCGGGTCACAATGCCCAATACAGATGGCAAACGGCTTAGGGAAAAGGTACTAGAAGGTGCTGAGAAGGTTGAGGATGACGAAATGGGTAAAGATGAATGGGAAGTGGTGAGCATTTGTATCATGCAATTTTACAGTTTTCATTCATTACCCATGCCACAACAGATCATGCTTATAGACCCTGGTCAATTCCGCATCATCAATGAGCTCTTGCAGAAGGAATGTAAAGGTCGAGGACGGATTGAGACTATGACATTTACTGCCACTGCTACAACTTAAACCACCCCCACCACCACCAGGAGTACTTATGGATCTTTGTACATTATTCTGTATAACTCACTACTACGTCTACATAGACTTAAAGAGGTTACACCCGGACGCCTCCTGCGACTAATGGTTTCATTTTGTGATTCCAATTCTCGTTCCAAGAGGACCACTCCCACTCTTCCGACGCTTCAAGGTTGTAGGGATGCGTGTTTTCTGCCTTATGGGTAGCTTGATCCAATGATCTACGCAGAGCAGCCAGGCGAGGCGATTCAGGGAACGAACTAAGCAAAGACTAAGAGGCATTGAATGAGAACATTGTTCTATCAAAGTAATTTGTAGACGGACCTCAAGCTGCTCGGCCAACTCAGCAGAATTATTAAAAACCAGCCCGTTCTTCTCATGTTTAACTAGTTCTGGCAAACTATCAGATCCATGAGCTCAGAAACAAGCTGGGAAATATTTCCAAACATGCCATTTGAAATTCAAGGCGCAGACAGGTAGTCCACACCCGAACATATCTACCACCTTCATTGGAAGATCTAACGCTGAAGAGCTCGAATGAAGGCACACACCGAACTCAGCCGAACCTATATGCGATGGAAATCAGCACAAAGTCAAATACACAGAGATCAGCAAGTACCAAGAAAAACAGGATATTTCTCTGCCTCTAGCCACACACTTATACACCTTACCCACTTCCACGACTTTTGTAGTTCATTTACCTTGTTCATATATTCTTGCCTCTGAGGTCCTTTGCCCGTCACAGCCATCAGCAGCTTGGGCAGTTTTCTTTGGCCGCTCGAACTTCCATTCATGACGCAAGCCCTCTGTTCGTAGATTGTCAGCGCATCCAACAGAATACCAAAATCTTCGTCCGGAGTCCAGGAGGTACTAGACACAACCAATGCAGGTCTGTCTGGTCTCAGAATTGGCGGCTCAACTTGTGTGTACGTCTGAGATGTGACGGAGAGAGGAGGTGCAAGAGGTACGTTTACAGGAGTCGGATGACCGGTGTCTTCAGGTCGGGAAGTATCGGTGAATGGAGTAGAATAAGGTAGGTTCAACTCTGGGAGGAAGTCGGTAAGGACAGTTTGCCTTGCAAGCGGTGAGTTAGAGCCTGTGAATAGCTAGACAAAATATTATAATGGGAAAGAGAACAGAGAAACTAATCGCACATCGTGGATTTCTTGTGCGGAAGAGTGGTGGAAATGCCGGGGAGGTCGATCGTGTAAAACGACTTTTTGCCCTCTGATCCAGATGAGTGATGAGTATATGCATAGACAAAAGAAATCGACTATGGTATACCGTAGATCCCATTCGTTAACTAAGTAGTTTCTCATGGCTTCCGTCACAAATAAGTGCGCATAAGCACTTTGCCCGAAAGTTGCTTCAAACCTGAAGGCGTATGGTCAGCTAGTTTAACAGACTATGGATATCTCGCACCGTTTCGCTATCTTAACGAACAGATGTCCATCCCCTAACTTCAATGCGAGGATGCTGTATCCCAAATTATGCCAATCTATGATAACTTTACATCCCCTTATACGGCCCACGAGAGCAACCAAAGCAAGTGTCGGTATGCTAGGTGGGTTCTGTGGATGGGTGTATTAGAGTGCTATATTTCTGAGAGATCGTTACGAGTTAACCAACCTGGACAAGGAGATACTCCGGTGGCTCAGGAATACGAATCAGCAGTTCCTTGAGGATAGATGCGATTTGATGTGTTATTTTAAAAGGTGCGGATATTATGAAAGGCAGAGATTTGAGGACGGTCGGTGGCTCTGACAAATAACGAAGCTGAACTCTGGGGAGTGTTTCCAGTGAGGGTATTGGCTTGGACCCTGAGACGCGGAGTTGAAGAAACACAATAGAAGGACGCTGTTGATGCGACGCACCTCCATAGCCAACAAGGTAGGTCATGAAATCGTTCTCCGCAAAGCTTTCAGCGTGATACATCATTCTGGGACTTCGACCGATATCCCCTAGGACGAGTATAGCGACGGTACGCATGGCGTGTTCATCGCGAGGCTTGAGGAATCTGAAGAACACTACGGCTTTCCAGGTGAGGTATATAAGAAGTGAGGCTGACAAGACATGGAAGACGGTCCAGTCTGTAGTCGGTGACATTGCGGAACCCATTCGCATGCGCACGAATCCATCCAGATTATGCCGGCGGCACTGGCATTATACGTCGGGTCTGAATAATCGTAAACTTTCAAAATTCGTCTCCCTGACCATCATGTCTTGCTCAGTACCTCTACGAAACATACTCAAACACCCTCTCAAGTCATTTCCTCGACAGTCACTAGTACCCGCCTCTCGATTCCACCCACAAACCATCCCTTCAACGTCTACCCGGCTACCAGCTCCATGCCAGCGTTTTTCTTTCGCTACCGTGGCCTCTTCTTCCACCATACAGCCTCGGCATGCAGCCCAAAGACCTGCACGAAATACTCCCTCCCTTTGTGAGTTATTTCTATCATCCTCAAATTGCCGCTCGTTTACATTTCACCTCCAGCTCGTTCCATGTTCATCCAAACCGAGTCGACACCCAATGATGACTCTCTGAAATTCATTCCGGGGGTTCCAGTCATGGGGGAGGGCACTGCTGAGTTCCTTGATACCCGTTCTGCATTGGCCTCGCCTCTTGCGATTCGACTCATGGGTATTGAAGGCGTTAAGGGCGTGTTTTATGGTCCGGACTTTGTCACAGTGTCCAAGGATTCAGAAAACCCATGGGCTGTAATAAAGCCAGAAATATACTCTATGTTGATGGAACATTTCTCTACTGGACAGTCTTTGTTTCGGAGTCAGGAAGAGAGGGACAATGCCGGACCTCAAGATACCAAAATTCTGGACACGGACTCGGAAACTGTAGCGATGATTAAGGAACTACTCGAAACGAGGGTACGACCCGCTATCATGGAAGATGGTGGAGATATTGAGTATCGTGGATTCGACGAAGGAGGCTCCGGTATGGTCAAGATTAAACTCAAGGGAAGTTGCCGAGGGTGTGATTCCAGTACGGTTACCTTGAAGAGCGGAATAGAAAGGATGTTGATGCATTATATTCCGGAAGTCAAGGGTGTGGAACAGGTGAAGTCAACTCTGATATGTCGCACACTATCATTATGGAGGCTAATCGATTTGTAGGTGTTGGACCAGGAGGAGGAGGTTGCTCTGAACGAGTTCGAAAAGTTAGAACAAAAGCTCCATGACAAGGACAAGCCGTAAGTAGTCGAGTCTTTCAGTATTATTCGGAGGTTCAGCTTTTGACCAGATGATTCGCACAGTCTGGCCCAATATATGTCGGTATAGAATCCACATTCCCTTCATTATACACGGTTATCATAGTGTACGTCCATACCGGACACGGTAATCTCTAGTAGACATGTAGCAGTAGGCACCATCAACCCTTAGCTGGATTGAAGTCAAATCCAGTGCATGTATAAGGCGCGCGTCGTGTGAATTGCACCTCTCATTTCTTCTCTCCTTCCAATGTCTGAATCCCCCCGAACATTCGTTCTTGCTTCCAGGGCATCCCAGCTCGCGCAAATCCAGACCAACACTGCCGTCGCCAACCTACAGGCTCTATATCCTAATGATTCTAACTCTGCACCAAAATTCACTACATCCTTCATGTCGACCGCCGGTGATAAGAATCAATCTCAAGCTCTCTTCCTTCTCGGAGGAAAGGCATTGTGGACTGGGGAGCTGGAAGCAGCGTTGCTCGACAGAACTGTCGATATGCTCGTGCATTCTTTCAAGGACGTTCCTACTTCTTTGCCTGAGGGATGCATGATTGCAGGAATCATGGAAAGAGAAGATCCGGTAGATAGTCTTGTCATCAAGAAAGGGAAGGAGGATGTATGGAAGACGTTGGACGACCTCCCAGAAGGAAGTGTTATTGGGACAAGTAGTGTGCGCAGGGTCGCCCAGTTGAAACGAAAATATCCGGGATTTAAATTTATAGACGTCGTGAGCTCTCCTTCAACAATCGTACTTTTCGTGGTTAATAAAGATTTACCCGTTTTTCGCAGCGAGGTAATCTGTACGTGTCTTTATTTCTTGTACAGCCTGGCTTTTTAAAATATGTAAATCCTCCTCCAGGAATACCCGATTAGCAAAGCTCGATGATCCCGATGGTCCTTATACTGCTATCATTCTCGCTAAGTCTGGAATGGTCCGCCTAGGAATGGGCCATCGTCTCACCTCCGACTTGGGCCCACCTACTCTGTATCACGCCGTCTCACAAGGTGCTCTAGCAATTGAAATCCGAAGTGATGACACCGAAGCCTTGGAGCTCTGCAAAAAAATCACCCATCGGGATACCATGTGGAGGTGTTTAGCTGAACGAGCATGTTTGAGGGTACTGGAAGGAGGATGCAGCGTGCCAGTTGGCGTATTCACCACCCTCAAAGACAACGTTCTATCGATCACTGGATGCGTGACCTCTCTTGACGGTGCTCGACACGTCGAGTACACACTGGAGGAGTCGGTGAGTAGTGTAGATCAAGTGGAGGATATGGGATCCCGGTTGGCGAGAAAACTAGTGGAAACTGGCGCCAAGGAGATTCTGGAAGAAATTAATCGCGATAGAGAACAAAGAGCTGCTGAGGCTGACATAAAGGAAACAAGAGCATAGATCCCGTAAAATAGAAGTATGTACAAAGAAATGGATGTATCTAACCAGACCACTACGCATGTGTTGGAAAGGAAACACCTGCAATTGTGACAAGGAAAGAAGATACTCTATATCCTCGCGAGCGCCTGCACGTCCATCTGTTTTGATTGGGATGACAAGTGACTCTAAAGCAAGGAGACGAAATGACATTGAAGGAAAAAAGGCTGTACAGGCGATTGTCTTTATAGCTTGGGGATTGTTTGGTTGTGCTTGCATCAAGGCCATAGCTACTTGGTGATTTAACTAAACCTGCAACAGTTCTTTCTTTCCATTGTCTTCATGTCGTCCATCTCTGCGAGAAGATTGGCCAAGGAGCTTGCTGAAATCCATAGTGAAGGATGCCCCGTTGGTTTGTAATCCTTATTCGGAAGCTTCGAGTTCTGTTCTATTCACGTTCGTACAGGTATCAATCTTGTCAAAGCAGATGACTTTACTTGCTGGTGGTTCACCATTGAGGTCATGGGTGAATCACTCTACCAGGTCTGTCTCGCCTCTCGCGCTCTGGCCCCAAGCTGTCCGCTTACTCGAGCTCCCCCAGGACGAGAAATTTACTCTGCAATTTCGATTCGACTCTGGATATCCCATCTCTTCACCTGCAGTCCAATTTGTCGTCACTGACGGGAAACAAGCACCCATTCATCCAGTACGTTTCTGATGGCTACTCCTAGGACATATTTGTTTCTTACAACACCTACAGCATGTGTATTCGAATGGACATGTACGCGCTTATTTCTGTCGCAGCTGTAGCAGTCAACTGAGCCCGTGCATCGCATGTGCGCGTATTACAGATATGTGCTTCTATTCTTGGCAATGAATGGTCACCCGTCTTGAGTGTTGTCGCGGTCTGCGTTACATTGCAGAGTATGTTAGCGTCTTGCAAGGTGTGTGTGTGTTCGACTGAGAACTGACCGAGAAATGAGACTGATATCTGGAACTCTATTGCAGGAGAAACAACGGTTTGTAAACTCGACCATTCAATTATGAGCTAGAGTTACTGATCCGCAGTCCTAATAGACCGGTTGACAATGACAGATACATTCGACACGCTCCCGACAACCCCAAGAAGGTACGCATGTGGCTGTCTGCTTGAATTCTCCTTGAAATCTCAGACGTTCATTATCCAGACCCAGTTCCATTATGATGGTGAGTGATGTTATTTTTCTAGGCTCAAATTGGTAATTCAATCGCTGATTTGGCCTATGATCTCAGACGACACGTACGCCTCTGTATGCTTTCATCCTCCGTCCAGTAATATTGACTGATATTCCAGGGTGTAAATACCACTGAGCGTTTCCAGACGTGCACGGGAATATAAGGGATATGACGAAGGTTAACCATCCATTTCACGGACAAGTAAGTGTGTATGTACTACATAGTGTTGCAATTTATTTAATAGACTGGCATGATGATGGGTCCGATACTGTACAAGAATGAAAAAAATCGTTAGGTAGATACTGTGACAACATCAGGAATTTTGCATGAGGTCGTCGAGACCATAAAATAAGCCCAAAAAGAAAACCATTTTAGAGACCAGCTCATCATTGATCACTTCCCAGCACAACAACTTTGGATGGGAATTGAAGAAGTAGAGGCAGGAACGGAAGGCACGATAACACTCTCGTCCTGTTTCTCGTGCTGCATATGTTCGGAACAGCATCCATCGCAAGATTTGCCACACCCACAAGTTCCTTCAGGACATCCACAACGTCCTCCGCAACATTCCAGCTTGGGTATTTCGATCAGACCGAACGGAATACCACGCTCTTTCTTTTCAATGGCGGTCATAGGATAAACCATGACATTCATGGGATCCAAACTAGCTCCGACACCCATTTTGCGATTGGGAGGGGGAGCAGGCAGTGCGGCGGCTCGAGCAAAGAAGCGATCGATGATGCTTGCTGCAGATGGGGACTCGAGCCCAGGAAGCGCAATCCCATGTCTATTATCAACACAAGTTCCACACCCAGGCCCACAGTTAGGACGTTCATGGTCAGCGTGCTCAGCACCACGGTGTTCGAGACATCCGGGACAGTTGCAGCTAATTCCACATGTACAGCCAGAGCCCGCGAGAGACTCAATTTCTTTAATGGGTGGGATAATGGGGAAATTGGGGACTTCTGTTGTTTGGGCGTTCGGGTTATCGGAGAAGAGGAAAGGGGGCAGCTCTGGTGGAGGATGGCTAGGCTTGGTGTGTCTTTGTTTGTCGGTGGGAAGAGAAGTCCTCCCATGCCAAGTCAAGTCGGTGTCAAGAACGGACTGGGAACAACATGTGGCTGCAGCATTTGCAAGGACTGCGAGACCATCAGAGAAGCCGTCTTTCGAGGGAGCGAGGGCGCTTTGGGGTTTCCGACAAGAGCACTGCCATAAACTTTCACAATTACAAGGATTAAGAAGCGAATCGACTAGTGTTGGAACGGTCAGACGGAGTGCGGAATAATAGAACAATAGATAGAATTCACCTCGTTGTCGCCGACTAGACAGGTCAGGAAACGCAGACGATGAGTTGACAGCATCCTTAATACCATTAGGAAGGGCAGGAGCAATTGGAATAAACCTTCGAGCTGGAAACCGAATCAATAATTCAATTTACTGAAATCAAAACTCTGCTGACTTTTTGTTCCAGAGACAAGGCGTCTTGCTTCAGCTTGGGACGACTCTGCTTGTTCCTTGGGGTCACAGTTACATTTGGAGTGAACTCGTTTTGACTGGCGTAATTGTCGACATTTTTCACATTGAGATACCGGTCGGCCCTTTTTTTTTATTTCATAAAGAGGTCGGTCGGTATGATGACATCCAGAAGAGCGATGACCTTTGATACAAGACTCGCTGTTATCTGTGAAAACCACTACAGACCGACTTATGTACTCAAAAGACACACCAAGCAAATTTCTTGCTGTTCACAAATACCTGAAGAACAGGTTTAAGTACACATTTAGAGTGGAGATATGGTGCTCACCATTGGGAGAAGACTAGGATAGCGGGGTCAGGGTAAGAGTGAGAAATGGGCTGTGAGATTTAGAGCCAGTATGTGATGTACTAAAGTTTGAATTGCTGACTCAGCAACGGAGCTTATGCCGACTCCCGTTAAACGTATAGCGAACCAATTTCAGTAACATTCAACGAAATATAGCCAGGTGATCAGAGTCTCGCTCTACCTGTCATGTGAATGAATGGCAGGCTGTTTTCCCTCACCCTTACAAAGTTCAGGTGAGCTCAAGCGCTCACTAGTGGAAGACCATGGCCATTCATCCATACATGATTGAGTATAAGTGCACCACCAGCATCGCTGGATCGTTCCCGACCTCAGAATCAAGAGCGATGCGGGATGTATCAAAGCAATAATGCTATATTTCGTTAGCATTCCTTAACTATACCAGACATATCACGTTGTGTACATGGGATCAAGCTAATGAAGCGCGGAACTCGATACTCTGGATGGTATTGATAGGTATAGGTGAGAAATCACTACCTACCTATGAAGAATAGGTCGCCGTCGCCGTTTTCCATATTTGACTACACCTTTTACTTGCCGCTTTCTCCAGACCCCGACGCCCCCGACATATCCATTGGGGCATCACCCATATTCCACAGGTGCTCAAGATTTTGCATATCTGAGTCCTGATCCTCAGTGAAAAAACCGAGGTCATCAAGATTGGTCAAATCAAAAGATGGCCCTGAGACATTATTGGATGAAGTACCCTCTGCTTGATTCAAGCTAGCTATTATGGTATCAGGAGATAGAACATTTTGAGTTTCGGATGAAGGGACGTCGAGAGGAGCTGGTCTCGAATCCGCTTCACGCGTGTCAAGCGATGCAAATAAGTCATTATTAGTGGATCCATCGACACCAAGTGCGGACAAGAAGTTGCCTTCTTTGACTTCGGAGGAGTCGTTAGATCCCATCATTGGCGGAAATAGCTCGACATTTTTAGTATCGGTAGAAGGGGTGGTCTCATCGCCAAACAAATCCATATGGATGTCCATTCCATCCATATCGAGCTCAATGGGTTTGTCCGCGGAGTTTCCGAGCGACGGATTGAGGTCCATATTCATCGCGTCTGGACGAGTGTGGTCCGGAAGAGTCAAGTCAATGGTATTGGAGTCGGAGGAAGACGATGCAAAAGCGGCCATGTAATCAAAGTTTTCAAGAGGACGCGCTGATTTGGGCGCAAGGGTGACAGGGGACGGCAAGCCATCTGAAAGTAGAGATGATCCCTCTCCAGATAGACGAAGCGATGTGGGAGAAAGGTCGATCTTCAACGGGTGAGCAGGCCTGTGGAGGGATTGAATGGAGATTGTAGAAGGACGCCGCCCTAGAGGAACCGTAGCTTGAGAAGATGTGTCGGATGCGTTCGCCTGCTCCACTTGGTTAGACACTTCAGATGAAGAGGCACCGATTCCAGCAGCTTGTTTAGCGGCCTCAGCTGCAGCTGCGGCTTCGGCTTCCTTTTTGCGCTGTAGTTCTTCTTTGTCTGCATCACGCTGAAGGACAGCTATGGCCCGGAGCTAGGGAGGCGTATATTTAGTATTCCGCAATAACTTAGAGGCATGAGCATACCAGATGTGCTTCAATTGAATCACACAGTTGATCATATTTTTCAATTTCATGACCTAAGGCAGCTTGCAATCTATGAGGAGGTGCAGAAGCGTGTTTCTGAATAGCCCTTGAAAACAATGAGTACTAGTATGTGCCAACAGTCCAGGACATACAGTCTGCGGGCATCTGCATAGAAGTTTAGAATTTGAGCAGTTTTAACTGTCGCATTCTAGATTGCGTTGAGTTTACTGTAGACAAAAACGATTTGGTACTTGCCCTCAAACAACCAGCAAGGGCACACATTTCGGGTTCCAATATACTCGTTTGAGACGCGGTTGCCGGAACAGGTGGAGGGGGCATTGCCTGAGAGTCCTTTTCTGCGTTTGCTGCTTCATCTTGTTCTTTTTTGAAGCTTGTTGAAAGTTTGCGTTGAAGGGGTGGTTGAGACGTCATGATGATGGTTGAAAAGAAACAGCTGTTCGCGTTTTACCACCGTCACCTCTAGGACATATTATAACCCTCTTGATTGTCCATCATCCAATATTGACAGTGCCGGATTATCCTACTAGAAGTGGCGAGGACGAGGTTGCGTAGCTCGATCGGATTCCCTCGAACAAGCTAAACCAGAGGATATTACATGTCGGATACCCTAACTCCACCTACTGTTCCATTCCTGGACGCTCTCGATACTGAAGGGCTAGTGCAGGTGCGTTGGACAAATTCCATCTGTATAAGACTTACATTCACGAGGCTCTTGAAAGTACCGCATTCGACATGTTACTTCGATACAAGTTCGTAACTTAACACCCTTTCCAGTTCGAGATTCCTTGACTGCAGCCTTGTCTAAACCCACTGAGCAACGAGAACTCGTTAATCACGGACATGTCTCGGATGACTTGGATGCATCACTTTCTCTCAAACGCACCCGTCGAACCTCAACGCATTCTATCTCAACGCTTCGAAGTTTACGGTCAGATGACGGGGAAACCCTGAATGAAAGAGGTAGACGGAGAACTGACTCCAAAGTCAATTTCCAGGAGGAGAAACGTCCAAGAGCATCCAGCTCTACAGCCAGGACGGCACCAACCATTCGACCGCATCGTGTCCGTACAACTTCTCTAGTGTCGTCGCTCTTTGCGCCGCATCATTCTAGCCAAGACAGTATAGATTATCGCTTCTCAGTATCTCCAGATGACCATTCACAGACAACCTTGGAGAAGATTATTCAGTCTCGTTTAGTAGAAACCTTCGTGGGCATCATAGTAACTCCTGCTCGAGCGGATGTTGTGTCCACTCCTCCGCCTACTTCTCCTCAAAGTCCTCGTTTTCAAACGTCTACCCCTCCACTTTCTCCGAAATCGCCCAGGGCAATAGTCAAATCTCGTGAAACGAAGAATACCACCCCCGTCTCTACTGATAAACTGAAGAATTCTCGACACGAATCGTGGTCGTCTTCGAAGAGTACAGTAGATTTACCCATCCCGGGTTCTAATGGACCTTCTAGATCAGTCCCTACTACCCAGAAACCTAAAACACAACCCTCTCCTTCACCTCTAAACACTTCTCATACGACTACATCTACCTTGAAGTCGCCTTCAGCGTCAGAATTATGGCCGGACTACATATCACCAATTCATCGGGCATCCACAAATCCCTTGTTCCCTATTGACCCTCGGTCGGAGATGTCTTGTACTGACATTAGTGGACACAGGTTCAAAGTTGTCTTATGGGCTAAAATTAGAAATAACCACCACGCGTCTGGTGTTGTGAATGGGAAAGGGAAGGACAAGGACAAGGGGAAATCTGAAAGCAGTCCTCTAGACGAATGGCAAATTTTGGAGGAATGG
The DNA here is from genome assembly GCA_004369135.1 of Dendrothele bispora CBS 962.96. NCBI lineage: Eukaryota > Fungi > Basidiomycota > Agaricomycetes > Agaricales > Dendrothele > Dendrothele bispora. The sequence continues at coordinate 43,503 of ML179326.1, forward strand.
GAGGTAGACCTCAAGAACCTAAAATCCTTACCAGACGATGTAAGCTCATTTGATCTTCCTTGCTTTATATGATCTAACCTCACGGGTTCCGGAAGTTGGCAGCGACCTCTCAGCTCCCTTCAAATACACTTCTCTTGACTTTGGATCCTCCAGGTCGACAGTTCTATATCCCTTCGCATTTCTCGCGTCATCGACCACCCTCTCCAACCACTGGATATGCTTCCGACCCCGAATCAGATCTGCGGAAAGTCAAACAGACTGGCATTGAATCTTTCGCAGAAAATGTTCGATTGGCTTCCGCCAAGAGGCGGCATCGTCGGGGCACGAAGCATGAGACTCTAGATGATGATGATCTTGCGAGGTCTTCAGGGTGGCAGGACTTGTTCAAGTGAGAGGCTCTGCTATCAATGCCCAAGTGGCACTCATTTTTCTGGCATCTAGACTTGTAACACTACAATCCTTGGTCATCGACACGGAGCGGTCTTTAGCAGAGATCATACGCAGTGTTAATGATAGTATAATCGGCGACACACATGCAAAGCTGGTGGGTAGCAATTTTCTATTCCGCACACATTTCTGACATTTCTGACAATTATCAGAAGCGCGAAATCTGCCAAAGGGAATCCCGTATAGCTGAATTACGAGCCAATTGTGATAGTGTCGAGCTCAAATCGGAAAATTGTAAGTTTGTCTTTATACATCTCCATATCGAGGATCTTTATAACTTGATTGGTCAGTGAGAGAACAAATACGATTTCACCGTCAACAATTGCTAGAACGTCAGCGACGTATTTTATCAGCCCAGGAACAGGACGATAAACTTCTACAGTACCGGGCAGAGGTCGAGGAGGATGTTCAGGATGAACGGTAAACAACCTTCCGTTCTGATCGAAAACTGATTTGACATTATTTGAAAGGTCGAGACTGGAATCTCTACGGGTTCTCTTTGTTCCAACAAGGACAGCACTTATTTCTGCACTCGCCTATATCTACCCTATCGAACTGCTCTCACCTCCAGATTTATTGTATACAATTCTTGACGTTCCCCTACCCATTCCACTTACCTCTAATGACCCTGCTCCACCTCTTTCGCTCTCAAATCACAAGGACATTAATGAGGAGACGGTGGCCACTTCACTTGGTTATGCCGGTCAAGTTGTCCAGCTTCTAGCTGCATATCTCGGTAGAGGGCTGATCTACCCAGTCACTTGCATAGGAAGTCGCAGCCTGATCCGGGACAACATCTCTGCTATGGTTGGGCCTCGTATGTGAGTGTAGTCGGAGATTTTTCAGCTTCACAAAAGACTTAGTTAAAGGGAACAGGTTTCCTCTCTTTTCCAAGGGAGTGGATACGTATAGATTTGAATATGCTGTATTCTTGCTCAACAAAAACATTGAGATGGTGCGTGTTTAACTCGAGACTGCGACTATAATAACTAAGACTATCTTAGCTCATGGCAGAATATGAGCTTCGTGCGCTGGACATTCGACATACACTTCCAAATCTCAAGAATCTCCTGCTCTCCCTGACCGACGGTTCAGAAATTCCATCTGGGTAAGAATTATATTCGGTGTTACGACCCTGCAATGTTTTGAATTTTGAATTCAGACCTCCACGACGTCCGTCCTCTCCTATATCTTCATTATCTGGTTTAGAGTCACCTCGAGCAGGGTCTCCTGTTCAAGAAGCTGACCGTCCAGAAACACCCACGGCTGCGGTGCAGAACGATTTTCCTGGCGAATCGACACCGCCGGCAAGCGGTTCGACAACCCCCACTGCAATCTCTATGGACACCGTAAAAAGGTCCCGTTTCCTCACGCTCCCACCTCTCTCAGGATTTCTTCGGGTGCGGTATCCGTCGTCCCTGCCTGTGCTGACGAGGAATACCGATGCCAGCGAGACGGTGGCAGTTGAACAAGAAAACGGCGAGGCGCATAATCAAGCGGTTCTAGAGTCGAATAGCGACTTACAGGACGCAGACGGTGAGGACGAGATGGATAGACGGACAATCCGTTCATTGAGACATAATCCGGACGCAGGACCCGAGTCCCAGGAAGGTAAGCGACAAGTAGAGAATTCATCATCTCCTCAGGTGGATGCAGAGGAAAAGGATGCAAAGGTGGACACATCTGCGACTACCACATCTTTAGGTAGTCGGTTTGAAGTAGATTCGAGTTGACTTATGGTACATGCTTGACTTTAATTCTATGGCGGATTCTTACGGAAAACTACTTGACAGTTGTGAAAGTTCTCATCGTCGGGAATGGTATAACGTATTTGTGTAAGACTTGGGGCGTAAAAGATAGGACCATAAGTGTGCCTCAATTGCACCAGGGTCCAGGTAGGCGGGGGTAAAAAAAGACCGCCGGTTCGCAGGCTCTGCCACGTCAGCTGTAGTCGTCCGGGCGCATCGTCGGGAACAACGTCTTAAATAAGTATGTTCAGGAAATGGGAATGCGCAGGATTGATGCACAGTCGAGCAAGGTTTGATGGCCGTCTCGTCAGCCAGACACGCTTTTTTTCTTTTTCCTGCTTACATATTCGTCTGGACCGGGTTACGAAGTGGTTCGCTCCGCCATATTCCGCCATACGTGGAAGTTTTTGACGGAGCTCCAAGACGAAAGAAAATAAAGCTATTGAAAGGTGTCATGGTCTGGAGAGTGTCAGTACCGTCGGAAAATCATCCCACTTTAGCGTCAGGGTCTGTTAAAGGTTTAAAAATCAAATATCATTATTGTTTTCGTGGTTCTGGCTGGACCTTCACTCGGCTGTAAAGAATGGCAACTCATGCCATAATTATTCACCTGCCTTACTGCCTTTCGCCTGACAACACACCGGCACAGAATAAGCTGCTTTCTGCACAATTTTTCTTTTTGCAAAGGGATTTTGTAGATGACTCTGGGCTCAGGTGGCTGGAGATTTGGGGGGAAGGGGAACTGGATCGAATACGGATGGGTAAAGGTGAAATGTGAAGGGATATGTATTTGGGTAAGGGACGCGTGTTTGGCACAAGCATGGCAGGAGTTTGCCGCTAAATTTAAGGGTCAAGAATTCTTCTAACGTGCTCAGCGACCAGCCATATAATACTCTCTGATCCTTTTCCTTCTCTCCGTTTCTTGTTTGACTCTGGAGTATTAAAAAGGGTTTGTATCCCTCTTTTCTACCCCAGGCGTACTTCTTATCCCTCTGCATTAGCCCATCAGCCAATTTGTATCATCACCAGACTTCTAGAGGCTCAAAATCGGCTTTCAGGTGTGTTCTCTTTTCCTCTTCTGTTCGACGGTGCTCATGAGGTCCCCACAGGATATCATTGTGCTTATACGCTTAGTTCTTTCTGTTTCATTCGCACCTGCTCTTTGTCGTTTCTGTCGTTCACCGTTCCGAATACTTCGTCATATATCGCAAAATGAATATGTCTCTCGACAAATCTATTTCTCCTACCGATAATCTCTCCTCCCCGTCCGACGACCGAAAGCAGAGTCCGCCTGCTTTCTTGGACCTCGCCGACTCTGTAGGTACTTGGTTGAAAATTTGCAATTGGGTATTCAACTTTTGTGTTCCAGGCTGCGAGACTGGGGAGTAATATGTCCGATCTCTCTGCTGTAAGTCGCGTAATTGCCACTGGTTTTTTTACTTCAGTGCTCATTTCTGTCTTACTCTCCCTTTAGCGAGTCGAGCTCAAGCGAATCGAGCATGAACGTCAACGCGCTCTTCAGCGCAAAGTGTTCGAGGACCAAATGCGCGCCCTCGAGCAGCAGCAAGCCCAAGAGCTACTCAGCATTCCTTATGATCCCGCTCTTTCCAACGGTAACACTGGTATCCAACACCTGGCGGTTTCGGCCCCTACTACGCCCCCTCGCTTGAATGTCGCTCTTCAAGGAGACGTGCACTCCGGCTCGAAAGCCAGCCCTTCCATTCTCACCGAAGTCGACCCTTTTTCCAAGTCGGACAAGAGAAAATCTGTTACGTACGCACCCTCGGTTAACTTGTCCCCAGACTTGTCATCTGGCGGTTCTTTCGCCCGGTCCGCAGGCGCAAGAAGCATGCCCGCTAGTCGGCGCACCTCTGCTAGTGAGCACGACGATGAATTGGCAGGTCATCTTCAAGGTCTCTCTCTTGAGGGCCAGCGGTCTCAACGTGGCTCTCCGGTGCCTCCATCCGTATCTGCCTCCATATTGAATAGGGGATCTCGTTATGCTGATGACGAGGGTGCTCGTTATGCTAGCACATACAATGCTGGTATGATGCTAGATGAGCAACTTGACCAGGAAATGCATAGTATGTTCTTCATCACTTTAACGCATTCTGTTCCCGACCAATTTTCTCAGACGCCATGAAGCATCTTCCGACCTCCGATGATGACAAGTACCACAACTCTTATGGTAACAAGGTCAGTTTCAATCAGTATGTATTCCGCTTGGATGGCAGAGCTAACTTAGACCTCTTCGGTTGCGCTTGACCTGGCCCGTATGCCTCAGGCTCAGAATCCCAAGTCTTCGGAGTGGCCTCAATTCAACCGTGGACCTGATGGTTTACCCGCTAAATCCGGAACTGGATTAAGTCTTTCAACGAATGACAATAATCTCGGCGGGAATGGCTCTGCTTCGCCCCTTGTCCATCAATCTTCACAAGGCTTATCAATAGGTCAACCATCCTCACGACGCGGTTCTCCTCCCAATCTTCTTAACGAGTTGAATGGGACTACCCGTTCTGTTCCTGCGACTCCATTAAACATGTCGAGCAACCCTTTGCTCAAGACACCAGGAACGCCGTTAGGTGAATCGCCCAACCTTAGTGGTCGCCTTCCCACTCAAGGTCTGGGTGAAAATACTGTCAACGTCAGTGATCTTCAAGCCTCGCTATCTAGGCTTCCGGGTAATCGGTATGAGAACGGTACTCTCAACTTCAATGGTATACAATCTGGCTTGGATGATTCCCTTCGTTCGGTAAGTGTGGTTGCGTTGTACTTCCCTCCGCTTTCTGACGAACATCCCTCAGTACGGTGTGGAATCCAACTATGGTCTTAATGGTGATGGTCAGTATGGCTCTTATGGACCAGGTTCCTCTCCTAGTAACACTAGTGGTTCCACCGCATTATATCATCATAACGGCTCTCGGTACGGTCTCGGCATTCCTGGACGGGCTAACCCCCTCGACACTAAAATGAACGGCTTGCATGGTCCCAAACATAAACGTGGCGATATGGATCGCGAGTGTGAGTTGCTCCTGTTCTTAAGTTGATTGAATATTAACTTGCAATAGTCAATCGTTTTGCTGGGACTCGTCTTGAAGATCTTCAGGGTGAAATTCCAGCGTTGTGCAAAGATCAGCACGGTTGCCGTTATCTTCAGAAGAAGTTGGAGGAAGGTGTTCCAGAACACCGCGACATGATTTTCCGCGAAACGTTCGGTCATTTTGCGGACCTTATGACAGGCAAGTTTCAGAAACTAACATGCATCTTGGAAGTCGCCCTCCTTACCTCCGCGCTTCAGATCCTTTCGGCAATTACTTGTGTCAAAAACTTTTGGAGTACTCCACGGATGACCAGCGCAATGTAATCTGCGAGTCCGTCGCTCAAGATTTGGTGAACATTTCTCTTAACATGCACGGGACTCGTGCTGTTCAGAAAATGATTGACTTTTTGTCAACCCGCCGACAGGTGAATTGAATTCCCAGCCTTCCCTCTCCCTATCACACTTACCGTCGCGGAACAGACTGATCTCAGATACAATGCTCAGATTCATTCTATCATTGTTGCGCTCAGCTTGCATGTGGTCGTGCTCATCAAGGACCTGAACGGAAACCACGTCATCCAAAAATGTCTGAACAAGCTGACGCACGAGGACAACCAGGTATGACCCTGCCTAAGTTTAAGCTTTTGAGCCACACCCTGAATCGTTTCAATTAGTTCATTTACAACGCAGTTGCTGCCAATTGTGTCGAGGTAGCTACTCATCGTCATGGGTGCTGCGTTCTTCAGAGATGTATCGACCATGCGTCCGATCATCAGCGTATTCAGCTCGTGAACGAGATTACGTTCAATGCTCTCACGTTAGTCCAGGACCCCTATGGCAACTACGTGAGTCTTTCTGCGCAGTTCCCTTCTCGCCTGTAGGCTCAGCCTGTTTTGCGTAGGTCGTTCAATATATTCTGGATCTCAATGACAATCGCTTCAGCGATGGTGTCATCCGACAATTCACAGGCAACGTCTGTGCCCTCTCCGTTCAAAAGTTCAGCTCCAATGTGATCGAAAAGGTTTGTCGAATAAACTGTTTTGAAAACTATTCATCTTACTTCTTTTCCTTCAGTGTATTCGTGTCGCCGAACACAGCACTCGCAAGTTACTTATCGAGGAATTGCTCAATCGCAGTCGTCTTGAGAAGCTCTTGCGAGACTCTTATGGCAACTATTGTGTCCAGACCGCTTTGGATTATGCTGAACCTACCCAGCGGGCATTGTTGGTAGAAGGCATTCGTCCAGTCCTTCCTCTTATTCGCAATACCCCTTACGGAAAGCGTATTCAGAACAAGCTTCAGCGTGAACAGCTTGATCAGTTTGGCGGATATCACAATCAACAAGCGTTGGTCAACATGGCTCTCAACAACCAAGGTATGGGTGTTGCGCAGGGAACCACTAGTCGCCACTTGACCCAAAATCTTCATGGAGGCAACCCACTTGCAGACGTGTATGGCGCTCAAAGCGCTCTCTATTCCTTGCAACCTACTGCTTATAGTCAAGGCCCTCTGGCTTCTCAGCTGCTACAACCCCAGTCCATCGACGGATATGTCCTGCAAGGGAACTCCAGCCACAACCAGGCTATTTCCCCTTCTCATGGCAATGGATTCTCTTCGGCAGCGTCATTCGGAGGTGTAAATCATTTTGGTGGTTCCGCGCTCCATAGCTCTCTCAACGACCCCTACCAGAGGTCTAGCTTCAGCTATGGAATGTAAATTTCTAAATCTTGCATTCAATAACCTAACTCCAATACCAAATTGCCATTTACCTTACTCTCCACGAATTTTGAATTGCTGCTCTTCACCTTATATCAACAGTGACTTCCTATCTCATCTGCGTTTGGGCATTCTTACCCATATCTATCATACCATTCCACTTGTATTTTGCACCCAGCACATTCCGCTTTCTGTTCGAACACTGATTTGGCACTACCTCACTTGTACAGGTTACTTCATTCATTCCATATCGGTTGTCTGTCTAATAGTACTTCTCATTGCAGCACTATTGTCTCATTCTGTAGTTATTCACACTCGCTGTATAAATTCGTTAATTAGACTTTTTCCTTATGGATGATGCTTTCTACATAACCCATTCCCGTTGAGACCCGTTGTACAAATGATTCGTGAAACTGGCAAAGCCTGGATTACTTGCAATCGATTCAGTGATTACCATCCGCTTCGGTCACGTGACAGGGTTTCACGGAGGCCTTCTATTCAATTTGCACTTGCTCTCTAGGACCATTACTTTGCCACTCAGTTGGTGTGTTCAATTTCAAGACGACTACAACAAGTCTGAAAATGAAAGACGCGTCAGTCATCGCGTCAACGAGTACACCAACGCGTAAAATCGGTGAAAGTCAAGAAGTGGTTCCCGACAGCGAGGAAGAGAGAAAGAGGTTACACGAGCATCTTTCTCATACACCTAACCCTATTGACATTTTTTGCTACCCGTAGGTCACTTAAAAATGAGCCTACAAAGTTTCGGACCATGGCACCCGTAATCGACATTTCTTCGGACGAAGATGATTTACAGAGGTACACCACTGCTAGTCCCTTACGATTCGTGAAACTGAAGAACCAGCTAGTCCCGATAAAGATCCGTCCTCAACTCCCACCCTTCCCGGGTCGTGGCCTCGTTCCACAGAAAAACAGAAAGTAAAGAGGTGCGTGGGCATCTCATCGTTGTATATGACGACTAATTCCTTTGCAGTTTTCCAGCGAAAACAACCGCTAAGAAGAAGAAGTTTCCACTCTCTCGTCGTGTCATTGAGAGCTCAGATTCCGAAGATGACTATCGGGCAAAGGAAATTATTGAGCTTTGTTCTGATAGTGACACCCCTCCAGAACCTGAGTGGTCTCCCCTGGAGAAAGCGAAGCTGAAGGCTTCCCCAAAACTCTCGCTGTACGCTGATACAGATGATGAGAACGAGTTCTACTTCCAGCGTGACGAAGCTATATTGGTCTTGTAAGTTGTGTAAAATTGTTCGATAGGTCCATTTGACGTGCCTGTTACCTAGGAATGAGCCGAAAAGTCATCGCAAAACTTTGAAACTCACTGAGGAATCGCTCTCGTATTCTCCTAGTCCGCGTTCACCCCGAAAGCGTTCGCAACCCAACGCAACAACAGTCTTTACTCCCACTACTCCGGCTGCTGCTATTGAAACTCCCTCCAAGACTTCATCTGCTTCAAGATCACCGATGAAGAAACGTATGAGTGCAAAGGCAAAAAAGGAGGAACGATTCAACGAGCTCAAGAAATACGCTGAAGAACTTTTCGAGGAACTTAACCAGAAGATCTTCGAGGGAAAGTTACCTGATGCGCCGTTGCAGTGGAATCCGAGGCTCCTGACGACCGCAGGCAAAGCGCAATGGCACCGGTAATGACTTCGAAACCTATGATTTGATGATATATGCCTCATGTCCTCGGCAGCTCCCGGGAAGGAATCGAAACGAGTTCGATTCAGCTAGCAACTAAGATCCTCGTCGACGAAGGTATGGATGACCTTGACCCCGCTGTTCAGTTCTGGAGATCTAAAGTTGTACCCGTAGATCGCATTCGAAAGACTTTAGCACACGAGATGTGCCACCTCGCATGCTGGGTCATTGATCGTAATCCCAAAGAAGCTCATGGTTCCCTGTTCAAAAGCTGGTGAGCCTTTTCCCTCGTTTCTGTCATCTTACATGTCAGTGAATAGGAGTATCCTTACCAGGGCCCGCCGTGTGGAAGCCAAACGTCCAGACATCACTGTTTCGGTGATTGTCTTTACCATGCTCTCTTGTAAGTATAACACAAACTCAGATTAGCTCTTCGTAGGTTACCCACGACTATGAGATCACTTACCCTTATAACTGGAGTACGTTACTTTATTTCCTCTTCTCCAAGCCATGTCCATCATTAATAAACCTGTACGTAGAGTGTGCTGGGTGTGGCCTCAAGTATGTGCTTGTTCAATCACCGATATCTCTGGCTGACTCCTGGGTTCTATGCTTAGCTACGGTAGATTCACTAAATCCATCAATCCTGACAAGCACGGCTGCGGTACATGTAGCAGTCGGAATCTCATTCCGCAGTTTGAAGTAAGGACCAGAACTCCCAAAACACCTAGGATTAGTCGTATGGCGGCTGGCAAACCCAGAGGTAAGATAGATAATGATCGGATTTCCCCAAAAATTTCACAGCTGACCCAGTTAGGTTCCCCTTCTGTCTTATCTACTACCCCCTCAGCATCCTCGATTCCTCAGTCCACTCAAATCTCGTTGTCGTCGGATGACGATGAGATCGGGGTTTCGTGCATCCAACATAGTCCTGGAGTAGTCAACATATCAGACTCAGACTCTGATATTGAATTCATTGCTACAAAGCTAGCGACCACGACCATTGTTACTACTTGAGACTTCTTTTATTGAACTTTTCTTTCTCTCGATTGTCTCGCAAAGCATACGCTATCGCCATTTGCGACAACCATTCGGTTTTTCTATATCCTTGCACGATATTACTCAAGATAACTTTGCATTTATGACTAGAACGCTACATTTAACGATGGTTTACCAACTAGATCTATGTATACAGCGAACAAAAAGGAATGGATATTGTACATAATGTTTAAAGCCCATTGTTAGCGCCAAAATAACCGTTGATGAAGAAGAAAATGTAAAGTTTTATGTCCAAAAGAGAAGAAAATGGGAAATTTTGGTCCGTTAATTCAGACTCTCTTAACAAGAAGAGGGAGTTGGAATCCTTCATGGAGATGTCCTTTCACGAAAGGCCTAGTCAACAAGCCATTGTATTTTCCAATAGTCCGACCTTCGACTGCGGCAAACTCGAAATGAGGCAACAGCGTCGCGATGAAGGTTTTCATTTCTGTCAGGGTGAATTTGTATCCAGGACAGGCATGAGGTCCGAAAGAGAACGTCATGACGTTTGCAAGCCCAGGGAAAGCCGAAGAACGAGCGTTGGCGGGAAGATTGAACCATCGTTCAGGTCTAACAAAACATCGTCGAGTCACTACCGGCACAAACTACTAGCGAAGGAAGGAACACATACTGAAATTCTAGTGCGTTGTCACCCCATATCTCACGAGAATAATTTAGACCTTCAATGGGAATGTTGACAAAAGAGCCTTTGCGTATGTGAACTCCTTGTGCTGGTTCGGCCATAGTTCCATCATGAAGCATGACTGGAGAGGATACGGGAATGAAATCGTCTTCAGTTGCAACACGGATAGTTCCATGCACCGGTGGACAAAGACGAAGGGATTCCTTTACAACAGCGTCTAGGAGAGGAAGAGAGCTACCAAAGGCGTCGCAGGCGGGAGTGTCATTTGTGAAGGCTTCTATGGTCCCTGCAGACGGCGGCGATTGCAGCAGATCTTCACGCAGTTGGGTTTGGACCTTAGGATGTTGGGCTAGAAAGTAAAGGCACCAAGTGAGAGCCAGTGCCGTAGAGTCTGAGCCTGCAAAGAGGAAGGACGTGATTTGGTCAAGAAGATCAGAATCAGAGAGCCGTTTGGAAGGATCGCTCGATAGATTTGATTTGACTGCAAGAATCATTCAGGCCCGAAAACAAGCAACACACCCGAACGAAAAACTCACTCAATAAAGTCAGGAGATCTTTTTCATGACTATTCGCAAAGTCGCACTTCTCTGAAAAGATTGCGATTTTCTTGCTAGTTACCAAGTCTTGGCCAACTCGGTTAATGATACTCAAAGACTCTTGGACTGATCTCGCAACCGCGTCAGGCTGAAATTCGAACAGGTCAGATTGACTGCTTGTAAAAACAGATCGACGTACCCAGAGTTTATCAATGGACGGAAAGAGGATTCGTAACACGCTCTTCTTGTCGACAAGATCGAACAGCCGACGGAAAGCGAGGTACACGTCTTCGGTCTCGCCCTCGAGTGCATTGAAATTGTAATTGAGGCAAGCCAGACCAAATGCGTCAAAAGTAGCACGAGAAATCCAGTGAGCGATATCGATGGGCGAGCCGACAGGAAGGTCCGTATTTAATTGCATGTCCCATTTTTCACGCAACTCCTCTGCTGTCTGGAAGAAGAATGGAGTCAGAGCATTCACGGCTTGGGAAGTGAATGCAGGACTAATTATTCGTTTTTGGAGGTGATGTTCAGCACCCTCCATAGCGAAAATCCCTAGTTCAAAATTAATCAGCAACAAGGTCCCTGGACATCAGTAGAGAATACTACCTCGACCCATCACTGTTGAAAGTAATGTCCGAGTTTGCCACGGTTTCTCGTACACGGGGGAGGTAAGGATATGTGATATGGCCCGAAAGTCAAAGGACATTAATCGGTAGTCGAACTGGTGAATAATGAGACACGATTCAGACGTTGTCAAACGACAATCCTGACCTTCCCAAGCCCTTGTATCCTAAATGTTTTTCCGTAAAGCTTTCGCCATTCTTCGTGGGCGACATAGCTCAGGTCGGGGCTACGAAACGCGTTTCGGACGAAAATATTCATAAACGCCACAAACATGCATTCTACATGGAAATCACCTACTCTCCTGCATGCGTTAGATGACTGCCTAGCAGTGGTGCTTCTGGCCCAGCCAAGCAACGAAGTGGGTCACGAAGGGGAGATATGACCAGGAGATTAACAATCCATGCCAGTAATCGCGCCAAAACCAGTAAAGTACCAAACAAAAATAGGGAAGACAGGGAAAACATGAGTTTCCAAAGCGAGACTAGCAAGATAGTGGTAGTCGAAAAGAAAGATCAGTTGAGAACATCTGTACCCTCTCGGTTGCAACTCAGTGTGGGTCTTGTAACATACGCCTTCCATTTTTAGGCTTTCCCTTTCTTTCCTGAAATGGATACAACGGTACCGTCATCAGTTCGTCTGCGTCCAATCAACAGCATTACCATTATTCACCATTTCAGATGAAGTGAACATCTTCTTGGAAACTCGGACCTGTGCCTTAGATTCCCTGAGGAAAACGAATGGTCTAAAGAACTTTGAGCACGTTCTGTAATCCTTGAAGCTCCATAGGAAGTTTGGGTTACGTACACGCAGAGCATCAGACAAACGACGAGAGACAAATTCAAGCTCCGCCTCAACCAGATCTTTGACCATTTCCTTTTGGAACGCGTTCAGCGTTGTTTGGTGTCTGGCACAGTTATCACCAATTTTTTGTCCCATTTCTACGGTTAGCCGTCAAAATGAAGCTCGTCAGGTCTGGTTCTATTGATTCTCCGTTTTTTCCGATCCTTATGTCTTTACTCTGCCACAGATTTTTAATGAAGCTCAATAATGAGACGGTAACGGTAGAACTCAAAAATGGATCTGTTATACACGGAACGATTACTGGTGCGCTAAAATGATCTACGCATCTCAATTCCTGATACAAAGATTTGTTTGCTAGGCGTCGATATGCAAATGAATACGCATCTCAAAACCGTGAAGATGACAACGCGGAATCGCGATCCAGTCTCCCTGGACACTCTGTCAATCCGAGGAAACAACATCCGATACTTTGTACTACCTGACGCATTACCTCTAGACACCTTGCTCGTGGATGACGCGCCAAAACCAAAAGGAAGGAAAAAAGAAGACACGCGAGGTCGTGGAAGGGGGGGTCGTGGTGGAGGAGATCGTGGACGAGTTCGGGGACGAGGCAGAGGACGGGGCAGAGGTATTTAGTGGTGTGTTGTATCACTTTGCAATGGTCATGATTGTTCTTGTCTCGTGTATCAGTAAATGGTTTGAATGTTTTAGCTGCATTTTGCCTGGACGTGTGTCCCACAATTACTATCTTGCCATTCTTAAGGAAAGAAAGTCTACAACATGGTACAGAATTCCCTATCGATGACCGGGACTGGGAGCTACGGATAAAAGATAGTCTGGTCAGGAAGACTTTCAAGCTGATCTCGAATTGTTTCATTTCCTGTTCAATCGCCACTGTCGTGTTAGGGTCGTCCGAGTGATTTGAGCCCATCTGAAACCTTCCTTCTTTGTTCATGTCGACTTTTTCACTCTTCTGTTCTGTTCAACGTCTGCAGAAAAATTCTTCAAAGGCTCGGATACGGTAAAGTTGGAATTTGATACACATGATGTAAACGAGCTTGAAAGCGTGAGAAATGTCGAATTACAGCCTCAGCGCTCAGGAGCAAGGCTGTCCTTACACTTCTATCGTTGCTTGAATCCACATTTTCCTCTGACATGAAGGGCTTTGCCAAGGCCGTCAAGCGGTTAGTTCCAATCACTACTCAATAGCGACATAGAGATTCACAGCGCAATACAGCACACCATTCATGGTGACCAGTAAGGTTGGCATGTCCAAAAGTAAGTTGGTTCGTGCCTCAAACAAAACCCCCCGGCCTTAATCGGCTTTACATCCGCACTATCTGAAAGAGTCCAACGACCCCGAATTCGACGACTACCAGCGCCATTTCACAGCGCTTGAACACGCTGTCGAGAAGCTCCTCAAGGACACGAAAGCCTTTACCGATAGCGTTAATAGTGCGTTCAATACCTACATCGAAAGACTGCGGTCTCACATCTCAGCCTACAGCTCTTTTTACATCTGGCGCTGGTTTCGCTACCCACTTCTCAACCATATTCCATCCAATATCCGGAGAGTATGACCTTCTCGGCAAGCATCCCGAGGCAGAACACACTATTCGCAGTGTAGACAAATACCAGAACGCTACGGAGGAGCTCAGATCATCTGTCGGACCAGAGCTTGAGCTTATTGAAAGTCGAATTGTGGGGCCAACTAAGGAATTCCAGACAATCATGAAGACCATCCGGAAAACCATTACAAAGCGAGACCATAAGGTATGTCAATTTCCGCCTACTCGTCTTCTCGTATTGGCTATAACAAGTAGCATAGCTCGTCGACTACGATCGATTCAACAATTCTCTCACCAAGCTGCGGGACAAGAAGGAAAAGTCATTGAGCGATGAAAAGAACTTGTTCAAGGTGACCACATACCTTTCTGACATGATGAACCTTCCGCTGATATCCACCAGCTCGAACAAGATTTCGAAGTCGCGACAAATGAATACGAGTACATCAATACTGCTCTCAAGAATGACATGCCTCGGTTCATGCAACTTTGTACAAACTTTATCGATCCACTCTTCCATTCCTTCTTCTATATGCAGTAAGTTCCTACGATCAGCGAGCGTTCCGTTGGTTCAGAAGGCTTCTGTCAGGTTGAACATTTTTTATCTCATTCTGGAGAAGATGAACAGTTTTGCGGAAGAAACGAAATATGATATCACCAACATTTCCGGTAATGAAATCACTGCAAATTATGAAGAAGCAAGAACAGATGCTTGGAACGAAATAGAGAGTTTAAACATCACGAAGCGGATAATTTCTACTTGTATGTTGTCCTGAGTTTGTATTCCTCGAAGTAAAGCTAACACAAATCAAATAGCGAAACTGGTGCAATCAAATCGTGCAGCCAGCGGTGGATCCGGGGGTGCTTCCATGTCGCGTACCCCATCGTCCGCAACATCGTCGTCGGTTGCGTCAAAATCTGCACTAGGAAAATCACCTCCCCCACCTCCACCTTCATCTTCTTCTTTCAAGAAGGCACCCCCGCCTCCCTCCACCGCGACAGCGGCACCTCCGCCATACTCGCCACCTACAAATGGTGCGATGAACACCGTTTCTGCAGCTGCTGCCAAGAAGGCCCCGCCTCCCCCTCCTCCCTTGAAGCCTAAACCCAAGTTAGCTCCCAAGCCGCAATTTGTCGTTGCATTATACGACTTTGAAGCACAGGTATGCGAGTGTATCGTCCTACGACGCAAGTAGATGTATTAATGTCATGCCATCTCAAGGCCGAAGGAGACTTGTCTTTCAGTGTTGGCGATAGAATCGAGATTGTAGAAAGGACGGCCAGTGCCGAAGATTGGTGGACAGGTCGTTTGAACGGCGTGCAAGGTGTCTTTCCTGGTAAGCCGTGTTTATTTTCAGCCACAACCTTCCAAGCTAAGCTGCGGCCATCAAGGTAATTATGTTCAAGACACCTAGTTTTGTCCGTCAGTTCGGTTGAATGAGAGGTGCGATCCACTCTACGCCCCTCAAGTACTGTCTATTTTCGTATTTTTCAGCACCGCCCGTCCAATTATCGACCAAGTACATTCTATTTATCTTTATTCCGAAGTTGTCGTGCCTCAAATTATATGAACTTATGGAGCTGATTTACTAAACACTAGTCCTAACGACATCACATAGTTATTCTGGGGCATCTCAATGATGGGAGCCAACGTCGGTGTGCTGTGCCTTTGTATAGACAAAGCTGTCAAGTCCGCTTGAGTCGTGATGAATGGGGAAATGTGTCGGTATGGTCTGAGCGCCTTTTCCTCGTCAGATGACGTTCGGAGGCGGTGTATACACCAATGGAAGCTGTATTCCTGATATTCCCATGTCGACGACAAGCTATTCATCTATCAGCTTCGAATTCTTAGTGGAACTACGACCGGTACCGACACCTTTTCTAGAGTATCTACTTGGGACTTTTGAGTCCACTGCACAGATTGTCGAACCTCGTCACTAAGCGGTCCTTGACGGTAAGCACTCAAAAGGCCGCACAGCACAAGTGATATCATGGACTTTTGGGTGTTGATTTTCTTTGGATCATTGAGCAGATTTGTGGGCGTCTAAAGACGTTTATGTCGCTATTTCAATATTGACGCTCGCGATCGTTCATCATATGGATCAAATGCGATGATTGACTGACGTCTATTGACTCGCAATTGCGGAGGCGATACAGAACCGAACTCCGCTCCTCTAACTTTTCTAGGTACATACACTCGTGTTTAAAAGAGCATATAGGATTCTCGATATGTTCAGACAAGAACCCACTCGAGCCTTCTACAATGCCAGGCAAGCACGTCCACTTTGACATCCCCCCTACTCCTTCTCCCACATACTCTATGCTTTCTCTGCCTTCTTCCGGAGGTCCGTTGACGCCTCCTGCAAATGGCAATCTCGCTCTGCCTTTCAGCAATGCCCCTACTCAGATTGCTCCTACTATTGCACTGAGTCAAATGCCTGCTGTAAACTGGGATGTCTCGCTTCCTCCCCATTCCGCTCAGCCTGGGCCCCAGAATATAACCAAGCATGCGCTGTATAAACCGGCAACCAACCCACCACTCCCAGAACTAAAAATCTTATGTCCAACTTTGCCCATGCCGTGGTCGGTGATCGTCGTTACACCGAGAAACAATACCGTATATGTCACCGTCTCCGACGTACTCTCTTGCATATATCAAAGCCTTCGTCGGGAAGTAAATCAACAAGAGTTCTATTCCCTTTTCAATCCCGACCAACAGCGTCGCATGAGCGACTCATATGTTCGCCGTTGGCGTAGGCTAGCAGGTCAGGAAGCCGTGAACGAAAAAGCTAAAGGCGTCAAGAGGATAGATTGCCTAGTCATGTGTGGGTCAACAAGGTTCATGGGGTTGTCGAGCACGAAAGATGGACCTCATGTCTGGCAGCTACATGTAGCATGAGCTGGTCCACATCTTTCCATCTGGTATCAATCTTGTTTTCGTGCTCTCGACTGGTATACCCCCACCCTGTATCGATATGTCCTATATACCACTTTAATTCTCTCCAACTCATGTCCTTTGACGCGTTTTACGCGTCCGTCGATGTTGTGTATCGCTATAGATGGTCTACTCTAATTACCAATTGTTGTATTTGAATAATCGACGCGGACTGTATTTACAAAATGTTGTCATCACTCTGTTCAGTGTTCTTGCTTTTTATTATTACATACCGAAATGAACAGTCTATGCTTTTGAAAAGAGTAACAATATATGGATGACTAGTGCGTTAGGTATCAGCTTCTACAGTTCTGGCCTAGTTTGACATTCAAGACACCGTTCGAAAGGAAGAGATATCTGCATGTATCACTGGCAGAAAGAAAAAGTCAAGTCATGATGGTGTACGTACAGAGATCTCTCCAGTGTAATCGGAGTCTACATATCCGTTGATCTTTTGGAAGCAGGTCCAGTCAGAGCTAACCCCCATCTGGTCCAGATTTCTCAATTGCAAGCAACGGTGATATAGTGGACCGGTCATCAGCTAGGATGACAGAGAGAATCTACAGAATTTGTATTGGAACACCGAGAATGACGGGGAGGTCAAGCTGTAAAGATACACAGGATGTGTCTTCCTCGAGAAGGCAATGAATCTTAGACGTTCTAAACGAGATTGATCAAAATGCTGTATCGAATTTGACTGCTGAGGGGTGTGCATGATCTATCATTTGAAGTGCATCGGTATACGACAGTGAGGATGTCAGAGTCCGAACAAGGTTTGCCGCTCAGTTCAAGAGGATCAAGTCTGTTGTGATGTCCCCGTTCTTGAGGTTCGAGATCTGCTGGGCAGAAGAACGTTTGGGGATAACTGGGCCTTTGAAATATTCGAGAACGAGTCGAGACTGGCATTGGGAATGATAGGCAAATTGAGGTGATGTGATTGGCTGGACTCAGCACATCAGGTGTGTATATAAGCAAGACGCTACTGTGCATCGCTCCGTCATTCTACTCGCTATGACCTCGTCCAGTCTCTCTCGTCTCCACCATGCGGCTCGTTTTTCAGCTCTCCCCTTTTTGTATCCATGCAATCCGACAGTACCGTCCGTTCCAATCCGGAGAGCTATGATGTCAGCACTTGGTCGGACAGAGATTAAGAATCAACCTCCTCCCATCTCAGAACAGACTCAACCTTCTACAGTGCCCTCGGTGTCCACTTTGTCCAGTGATGCCTCCGCTCCTCAAACAGTTGCTCGACCACCTCCTGTGCCAAAGGTTGAAAAGCCGAGACCGAAGATCAAGGCGACAAAGGCTGCTTTGACTATTGTACGTTGACGTGTTAAGCTTTCTTTCCAGCTTCCTTGTCTGATACATGCCTCTAGACACCGGATGCAGTCCTCCGGCTCAAAGCCCTTCAACGAGGTCCAACTCCACAACTCATTCGGATAGGTGTCCGAAACAAGGGATGCGCGGGCCTATCATACCACTTAGAATATGTCGACAAGCCAGGCAAATTTGACGAAGTCGTAGAACAGGACGGTGTCAAAGTTATCATAGACTCGAAGGCGCTGTTTTCAATTATTGGGAGTGAGATGGACTGGAAAGAGGATGCCTTGAGGTGTGTCCATGGTCGTTCATCCCAATGACCTTTAGAGTACTCATACCAATCTTACTAGCTCCAAGTTTGCCTTTGTGAATCCCAACATCAAAGACGCTTGCGGATGCGGCGAGTCTTTTACTGTTGCATGATCTAACCAATGTATTGCTATACTATCCATACTTGCATTCTCATGTGTAGCTATAATTGTTTATCATAATCACGACTTAGATGTACCTCACTCTAACTCACTCTCTGTCAAGCCATGTCTTTGGAGTGAGAATTGAGTGGGTATGAATAAATTTTACAAGAATGTTACAGGAATGACAAATTACAGTCGGGTCCCTACATTTACAAAACACCATGGTAGATAGATATCTCGCGCTAACCGTCCAAAAACTCCTTCTGCATATCCGCAAATGCCGCACTACCAATACCTGTCAGCCCAAGGTAGTGTATAGACACTGATGTATGCCGGTAGACGGTCTCAAGTGTAGGACGTGTCGGGCGGCCTTGAGATTCTGTGTAAAAGAAGAGGTTAGAGCAGGGGGGGGAAAGGGTTCCAAGGAAACACACTCAGTATAGCCTGATTCAACTCATTTGCCAACTCAATCCTTGCGTCATGCCCGGCCACTTCTGCAGTGATACCCCCAGCTTCCAATGGATCATAAAATGCAAGCACGGAAAAAGATTTTTTGAAAATAGATCGGACTTCTGGACGTTCGTCTTTTCGGTAGTCTCTATCTAAAGCTTGACCATATTGGATAGCACTTTGAAGAGCCAACTGGTATTGGGCTTTGGGTGAGGATGTGGATGGACGCCTGGTAGGTGATTCTGACATGTCAGAGCCATTGGTAGTGCCGTTCATCGAAGGGATTTCATCATCTACGTCCATATCCATTCCGTCTCCCTCCAAGGTTGTATCATCAATGAAGGAGCCAGAGCTACCCACCGCACTGCCCGTCATCTTTCTCTTCATCTCTGCAGATTCTAGGATCATCTCTACGAATTTTCTACAGCGCAGTTTGGCGAGCATGAGACTCTGCTCTGCTTCAAGTACAGAGGGATGGTATCTCTCTGTTTCTGAGAGGGCAGTGTCGATGTCACCTGATAAAACAGAATCGACGATTCGTGTTCGAACAGCGATGTCCTTTTCAAAGTCAAACTCAAGGGGCGCTTTAGAAAGCGACGAACTGGCATCAGCCATTTCAACGTCTCCGGAGGCTGGAACTTCAGAGATAGGTTTGACGGTGTCGTGAATCTGTTTCTGAAAGGTTCTAGCGGTTCTGACGTAACCGTGATGAGCAAGATAAGATAAAACCAGTTTGTTAATGGTCAGTTTAGTCTGTTCGTCCGAAATGTTAGTCAGGGGACCAGAAACGTCTCCCCCAGAGAAAATGCTAGGATTTAAGGGGGAGTTGATGATGGAATTCCAGATGGCATTCCTCTGCTGAGCTACGTGGTCTGCAATGTCGAATTTGAAGGGTTCGTGACCGAAATTGACACGGACTGATTCTCCAGTATGCTGAAGGCCAACGGAAGGGTATAAGTCAATTCCTTTGCCTACATTTTCAAAGACGGGACCTAAGAGTACGCCATTTCTCGTATAGAAAGCACGGTGAGTGGTAAAATCGATACCACAACCAATAACGTCGTCCACTGTAGAATGTCGGTAGATCGAAGCAAATAGAAGATGTAAATACTCACAGCCGAAGGTCGGTCCATAAGGAGTGCCTTTCTTCTCTGTAGCAAATGAACAGCCATCGTCACCATGGTATCCCCAAGAGTTAGGTTCCCAGCCTGGGAGACGGGATGAGCGCACATCTGGACCGGCGAATCTGCGGAAAATATGTGGTTTGCGGCTGACCATACAATGAGGTTACGCACCCAATACTAATGTAACTAGCGGAAAGTCAGAACCAATTCCACAAAACTAGACTGAATACTGACGCTTTCTGTCCTTTACTGTGGATTTTGACTTCGTAATAATATATACCACACGCTGGGGGTATCGGTTGAACAGTTCGCGCAGCAGCAGCGTTACTTTCAGAACCGGTTGCGCTTGTACCTATACGGTAGTAAGCATTTGAAGATCGGAGGCGGAAAGGTACACACTCTGGAAGGTAAGCTCTCTGCCGTTGTCAGAAATGCTGAGGTGATGATGGCAGGTTTCTGGATCCCAACGGGTGGGTAGTTGAAGTGGGTGGTCTAAAGAGGGAGCCGAGTCTACTTCGCGGGGGGGTGGACTAGCGTTGCTTTCATCGTCGCTATCTGTTGAAGGTGAATAGTGACGACGACGAGCGGTGAGGATTGGAGACACGTCTGTTTGTAAAAGATGTCTAAGCGACGAATGGCTAAGATAGGACGGGACTGGAAAAGAGACGGGCGATGATGGCGGAGCCGGCGGCTGAGTTGGGCGATGGGAGCTGGGTGCCCTGACAGCAGAAGAACTGGAAGGTCGGGTCCGGGGGGTGGGGGGTGAGGTAGATGGAGCGGGAACACAAGGTTGGTCAATGTTTGCGCGGATGACACGAGGGTGACGGACGGGACTGGTGGCTACCCTGGTGGTGAATGAGCGGGCAGGAATGATATGCTCGATATTTCGGGTCGACGACGATACATTTCGCGGAACCGTTACTGGTATTGTTCCTTGACGAGACATGGAAGAACAACTCACGTGCCCCATTTGCACAGAGCTCACTCTATGCCGCCGGCAGTCAACACACAGGTGTTACATAAGGGTCTG
>ML179326.1:64619-86683 GCA_004369135.1 Dendrothele bispora CBS 962.96
AAATATGTCGCGTACGAACCAATATAAGACCCCGGGTCCGACTCGCCTTACCCCTCCTTCGCTCTGTAGGGTCAAATGTCGTCCGTAAACTGAGTCACGTTATCATCCTCGTTAGACTCATCCCCGTACCGACTTACCGTCTCGCTCTAACGGTAAACGTCCTCCGCAGTTGCCTGGAGGCCTTCTTCCGTCTCTTTCGTATCTCATACACCCTCTTCCTCATCCCCCCTACAGTTTCACCTGCACGAACGGACCGTAACATCTTCCGAGCTCACCCAAGAACAGACTTGTATAGCTCTTAGGATATACGAGAAAATTTGTGCTCACATACATGGATCTTTTCAATCTCCTCGCCTCAAGCCAAGACATAGCGGAGGCGTTAACGCTCAGTTATCTGCAGTCAGTTAGTAGCGTAAACTAGGTATACTACTTGCTAGCGCTCGCAGTTATAACTTTATCGCTGTATTTGCAGAAATCTGCGGGTGTTTAGACGAGTTACTAGGTTTCTTTTAGTTGTGGGTTTTCAGGTACTATAGTGAACACGACACGCCGGAAAACTCACGAATGGCAGTTCCTGGCGAATCACTGCTCCAAGCTGTTAGACACGTTACCTGAGTTTTCAGGGTTCATCTATGAGATCTTTTCCACAGCCATGGCCAGCATCAAGGTGATTCTTAAGCTTCGACTATCTACTTATCGAACAGCAGCTGTACCCTTATAGTCTTATGTCGAAGGTAACCACATGTGGCGGAGGCTTGCAGTAGACTGCTCCTTTTCCGCGAGTCTGGTATGGCTGTGTAAAGGGGTAAGTAGTGCTGAGTTCGCCTGAACTGTCGAAACAGATATGTTTCCGTGTCGTGTGGCTGCAACCGAGGGTAGTAACTCTACGGGGTCTTATTGATACACTACAGCAATCCTGATCACAAATCATTTAGTCGAGGTATTCAAGTATATTAAAGCTCCGTGCTGCTGAAGCCTTATTTCTATTTATCTTACATGAACCAGCTATTAACCTGCCCGCCACGACTTTTTATGCTTTTATCTGTCATGAACTCCCCACCATCTCACCTAGCGTGGAGAGTAAGTTGGCTTGACTGCCTGTTTTGATCCACAGAACTTGTATTAATGGAACTACCGGCGTCGAATCGAACCTTCCAACACCGACCTTTATTTGTGCCGAATGGTCCTTTCTGTGGAACGTGCGGCAAGTTTGCTGGACAGGTGGTTAGAAGCCGTGACCGGCAGGAAAGATGTTAGAGCTAAGATAGCGGTTGTGACTTTCTGTTCAGAGGAAGCCGGAACTCTACCGTACTGTAATTATGTAGATGAACGCAGCATCCTGCTATGTGAGCGTATGGACACGAAGTTTCAGCATATTACGTTGCTGTTTAACGCCGAACCCTCGATTGAACCCAAATCCGAAGTTCCCTCCTCCCCCTCCGCCCCGGAAGAACCGTCGTCGACGTCTTTGCCACAAGTAGCGTGGTAAACATCCACCGCTCATACCGCCTCCACGGCGACAGCGCCGCCTCCCTCCGCCCCCACGGAAGAACTTTCTTCTTCTACTTCCACCTCCACCCCCTCCACTAAAAGGATCACGTCTAAAACTGCGTTGGCTGCTGCTACAACGCCTGCTACCCCATGCGCTGTACCTTCGTGGGGGCCTAGGTGGCGACCGACGTGCTAAACTAACGTGGTCAAAGCGATAAACTAAACACAATCGAAATGAAGCTCCTTATGTTTGAGTCCTGTTGTATGTTCATCTTTAATAGGCGAAGCACTACAAATTTGAGAGATAAAGCAAGGTTCGTAGACAAGAACGAAGAAGTATTAAACGTCACTAAAGTAATGGCCTTTACAACCACTATAGTATAAAGCAAAGAAGGCGTTTTGACAAGTAGAAGAGGTCTTACTCTATTTTTTACAAGTTGGACTGTCTTCGGAAGACTTGGTTGCCTTGCGAGCGACTAGCATCCTTGAATGACGTATATCTTCTTCCTTACCTTCTCACCTAGCTATTTCAAACATGTTTCAACGTACTTGGCTCCGTACAGTAAGAACTCTCGTCATAACTACATGAGCATAAGTAAACAGCGCTGAAGCTTTAGAACAAGCTCGACCACCTATAGTCGCCTTCCAAGTAGTACAGTCTTTCCATACCCCAGTGGAACTTGTTCAAGAAAAGTAGCGAGTTACTGAAAAGGAAGAACAGGGCGTCGAACCACTCTCTTAACAACTTAGCTAGCATCAGCTGCTCGATACGATGAACAATATCGGTTATGCTCTTCTGCTCATCCGCCTTTAACTGTATGGAATACCAGAGCGAAACATTACCAAAAGGCCTACCAGAAGTACTAACAGACCTTAAGGAATCAACCGGGGTGTTAAGCTGAAAGTTATTCGAGTTCGAGACCAGGCTGTCTGCTAGACTCGAGGAGGCATCGCAAGACCATAAACAGATGTGACGCTTATCACACAAGACGGAGCCCTACGAACGGCTCTTCCAGTATGAGAGGCCTATAACCTACCTTATACCAACTCTTCACCCATCGCTTTGGTCGTGGTCTACATTTTTCTCGACATCTGACTCTACACTCTGGCGTCAGAAAGCTACATCCATAACTTGCGTGATAATTGCGATAGCCATTTCCGAAAGCACAGGAACTCCTCGAAGAGCTGTCGCACAAGTTCGCGACACTTTACCGCGACCATCAGCAGCTTAAGCCCCAGCAACCTGAGAAAGTCTATCACGCCTACATTTCGGCTAATTCCGGCCCCCCAAAACAAACTCCGTGCTTGGTTGAATGAAAACCTGTACGGTTGGAATGACCAGTGGTACTTACCACACGACATAACGCGACACTTAGAGATACAGCGATAACTCATCACTAACCTTGATTGGCGAACTGCCGGAACCGTTTCGGGAAGTACAGTCTCCTTTTACACCTAAGTTCGTTGCTATCTTCACATTCCTGTCGGAACGAGGACTCGCGACTCCGACATTAAGCTGTAAAGAGTGCGAAAGTTCGAGCAAATGTAGTACACATAGTTTAAGGTTGAAATGGCATAGGCTCGGAAACTTCTTAAAAAAGACGTCTGCAACTTGTCTTGTCTTCTCACTTTTTCAGCTGTACTTGTTTCTTCCTTCCAAAGTCTACCCGAGTTTAGTGAGCCTGCTGGGATTGTGCTGTCACCGCTAACTTGTCCTTTACTTTGTTAAGCTCTAGTCGAACTTTCAGAAGGACTGGTCTGATAGAAAATAGGCATCGAGGGTCAGGGCCAGTAGCTATCCCTTAAGACATGGTACAACATCTGAAAGAAAGGAATTCTTACCGTTCTATCATTAACACCCTGTGTGCAGGTCCGTTTTACGTCGATTTTGTAAGTTTTGGTAAATGACTATGTGCTCTGTTCTTGTTAGTACTGGTAACGTTTCACTATGTTGTGTGGTGATTTATGGAGACGGGGCAGGAGACGGAGCAGGGCTTGAGCAGGTGCTAGAGGAGGTGGTGCTGGGGGGAAGGTGCTGGAGCGCACAGAAGAAAAAAGGAAGGAAAACCAAAACCGCGCAGTAGGTGCTCGTTCCACAGATCTCCATTACGCAGTCCATCATGTTTCATAGCCTACAACAAAGGAGCCTAACTGTCTCACAGGTCCTCTGACCTAGCGCTAAGGCGCAACAGTAGAAGTGCCAAAACTCTACGCATAAGTAAACGTATAGCTGCGGATCGTTTGTTTAGAAACATAGTCCTTAACTCTACGCATCTAGTAAAATCGCGTGGTCATTAGCAAGGCACATATTGTCTAGGTAAAAACTCAAGGTGGCAATGGCAGAGTAATAACTCGAAGTAATTTTTAGACACTGTCTCATTTCTGTATTCCTAGCCTTTTTTGCCTCTTAGTTACCTTGGTCTGGACTGCTCGAAGTAAAACTGCCGATTGGCATCTTTACCCTGTTTTTTAACCACTATTGACACGGTCTGTGGTTTGTTGCGACTTGCGCAAGGTTTTCCTTTACCAGTTTCTAGACCAACTCCGCCTCGAACTTAAACAGAGAGCAGCAAACAGACTACGAGACGCACATGCATTGGGTTTGAAGGATTCGAAGTTCCTAATGTCTTGCACGAGTTTCAAGAAATCTGGTAAGCAAAAGGAGTCCCTTAGATTCCGTGTCCAGGCTCAAAGGTTCTTCTACAAGTGAAGTAGACTTTACCACTTATTACCATTACGACAACTACCTGCGTCTGCTTGACTACTGCCATGGCAACATAGGTAAAGTCCTTTCTTTCCCTTTCGGATTTTTACCTTCCGCATACAATGTTCTGGGTGTGACTCAACGTTGGCTCTCCCATGTCTACAAGAGTTGACTAGAAAGAAAAGCTGATGGTGATAGAACGATCAGAGCGAAACCTTGGAGTACAAAAGGGACAGAAGGGATAAAAACAAACCATGAAATGACCAAACCGCGCTAATGACCGTACCTAACAATTAGAGGACCAGTATAGAGGGGAAGCACTGGGTGAAGCAACGAACCGACCCGGTCTTCGTGGTGACGATCCGTCAGTAGATTGCGTACGTCCTCTCATCCACTAAAGGTACATCTTACGTACAAACACCGCAAATACTTATAAAAGCAGGCTTTGCGCAAAGCATCGGGGCTGGACTCGATACAGCGGGTGCTTCTTACCGCTTTCGAAATGCCTTTTTGTAAATCCTATGTTCCCGAACCCTTCCAGTCCTAACAGCAAACTGTTGCAGACTTAGCACAGAGTAATAAGTGGTCAAGCTGATGGCTAATTACAGGAAACTGAAAGCCGGTATAGTGTATAGGAATGGAGAGGGCACATGCTCTTTGGCACCGTTTGAGCCTGTAATGAAAGTTGTCACTACCCAGCTCCATCATAAGAGATGACTACAGGTCCCTGGAAGACTAATAAAAACTTGATCCCTAAAAGCGATACCTCCCACGGCTTGTAGTGGAGGTTTTTGCTTATTAATCAGGACGTAAGTGAAGGGTTCGGCACTTACGAGACTGAGGTAAGAAGAAGGTCTGTCGTCTCCTCAACGCACTTTTTACCCTGTACGTTAATTTATGCCTGGAGGGGACAGCCGAGCGGGTAGCTATAGCGAGTGACCTAAAGAGCACGATGAAAACTGCGTAAACCAGACCGAACGGAGTTAATGTTAAAGTTACGTGAGCTCCCGCTCTGGCTTCTGCACATGGAGCGAAAGGCAGCCGACAAGCTAGAACAGCTGTTCTTCTCGCACAATGCTTAGGAGAAAGGCAGGTAACTATTTGAGACCCATGCAGCTAGACAAAAATGTTCGTCAGTTAGACTGGACAAGCTTAAAGTCGGACTGCGCCAACGCTCTAGTCAGGTTCTCAGAAACTCATAGTAATTGGCTCAACCGGTTCTGAACCATTGATCGTTCTTTTAGCGTTAGAAAAGTCTCTTCACGCTGAAACGCTTATCAGTACTTTTTCTAGAGGACTGAAATAACTCACTCAAAAAGCAAGCCCACACAACGAACAAAAGCCCGGACTTATTAAGAGCGTCAGTTTAGTTTAGATAGCTCGCTAGGAAGGTTTGCCGAGAGACTAAGACTAGAAGAACTGGTTTAGTGCAGGAAGGAGAAACGTCCGAGCCTGAGATGCCGTGACCGAGAGTGAACCACGGAAATGAAAGATCGGGTTGTAGGATTCCAGGTTTGGGTTGACGCACTTCTAGACGACGTTAGCGGCGGCAGACGTCCCTGGTATCTTCGGAAGTGTTTACTGTGAGGGCGGACGCTGCGGAAACCATCGAGAGAAGGAGAGGATCTGCGACAACATTTCCTTAGGGAAGCAGAAACAGGTGGCCACGTACCTTGATAGGCACAACGTTGACTTCTGCTAAAGTAAGGGCATAGGAGAGGTCAGTACGAAGTACTACCTTGATACCGGCTTGGTCGTGTTCCTCAAGTGTATGCGTTTCCGAGAAAACAGTTGTAAGGGTAACTTCCAGATTTAATAAGAGCACTCTATACCCCACTGTTGCGTGATCTTAAAGTCATACACAAGGAAGGAAGCGATCATCAAACACGGCCATCACTGAGCTGCTACAAAACAATCTGGACTTGCTACCAAGTTAGAAGGGCGGTTGCGAGCAAGAAGCCGAAAGGGACCCGAACGTTTGCAGTACTGCAAGAGAAAGCCTGGAGTACGGACAGGACCTATGTTTAAGTGGGACTGTCTTTACTTTTGGAAGTAGCGCTGCGACAACGGAGTAAAGCTCAAACGGCGTCAGCTTCCAGCCTGATAACCTTTTATGTTACCGAACAACTGATCCGGAAAGCACTTTCCTGTAGAGGTACTTCCTAAGGTTGAGGGAGAAGAACAATTCTCTCAGACTTAATTGCCTGGTTTTAAAGGGTAAAAGAAGAGAAAACCTGTATTTTGAAATGTAAAAGAAGAAGTAGTTGCCAATAAAACCGCGATTGTTACCCGAAATTTGTAATACATGTTATAGGTAAGGAAAAACAAGCGACATATGTATCTAGATCAACCATTTGGTAGCAATTTACATCGCAAGATCAGTATTTACGTTTCAATAGAACTCATTATAGCACGTTCCTATATCTTTTTGGCTTACCAACAGCGTTTACCGCTATCGCATACGAAACGCTCTGTTAGCTCTCTTTCTTTTCAAGTTATTTTCTTCAGAGTTCATCATTGTTACCAGCACCAGCGATCGAAACATCGTTACTTAAGTTATAGTCTCAGACTCAGACTATACAACTGATGAGGTCCTGATACAACCTACGTGCTTTGGGGCTAGAGTAGCAGTAGGCTGCTGTTGCTCTAAACTCACCTGACTCCTTAGCTCCTACGACTCCCCCATCATCTATTCTGTCTTCCCCTTGGATTGACCCAGTCGACACTTTAAAAACCCCTTTAGGCTAGTAATAGATAGAATGGAGACCCAAACGGTCGGCGGTATGCTGATTAGGATCCACAAAACCCTCAAGACCAGG
Source organism: Dendrothele bispora CBS 962.96 (assembly GCA_004369135.1). Classification (NCBI taxonomy): domain Eukaryota; kingdom Fungi; phylum Basidiomycota; class Agaricomycetes; order Agaricales; genus Dendrothele; species Dendrothele bispora. The sequence continues at coordinate 71,634 of ML179326.1, forward strand.
AATGAAGTTTGACGCCTTACTCTAAGGCTGACGATGTACATGGCGTCGGCACGAACAGTCCTAACTACCTAAATCACTTAGATGGCATCGATTCGTATCTTGGGTCCTCAGTCGGTCTCTATAGCCACTAACTTGTTCGTGTATGAACTCCGGTGTGGGTCGTGTGAGATGCATGTCCAAATAATTACTACCTGTACCGAACCTCTTCTCCTTTATTTCATTGCATGAGGTCAATATTCCCATTCACTAGAGTATCAGCACCCATTGGATGCTTCTCGATTAGACTCAAACACAATATGAATGTTCTCCGGCAACCAACCCACCACTCCCAGAACTAAAAATCTTATGTCCGACTTTGCCCATGCCGTGGTCGGTGATCGTCGTTACACCGAGAAACAATACCGTATATGTCACCGTCTCCGACGTACTCTCTTGCATATATCAAAGCCTTCGTCGGGAAGTAAATCAACAAGAGTTCTATTCCCTTTTCAATCCCGACCAACAGCGTCGCATGAGCGACTCATATGTTCGCCGTTGGCGTAGGCTAGGAGGTCAGGAAGCCGTGAACGAAAAAGCTAAAGGCGTCAAGAGGATAGATTGCCTAGTCATGTGTGGGTCAACAAGGTTCATGGGGTTGTCGAGCACGAAAGATGGACCTCATGTCTGGCAGCTACATGTAGCATGAGCTGGTCCACATCTTTCCATCTGGTATCAATCTTGTTTTCGTGCTCTCGACTGGTATACCCCCACCCTGTATCGATATGTCCTATATACCACTTTAATTCTCTCCAACTCATGTCCTTTGACGCGTTTTACGCGTCCGTCGATGTTGTGTATCGCTATAGATGGTCTACTCTAATTACCAATTGTTGTATTTGAATAATCGACGCGGACTGTATTTACAAAATGTTGTCATCACTCTGTTCAGTGTTCTTGCTTTTTATTATTACATACCGAAATGAACAGTCTATGCTTTTGAAAAGAGTAACAATATATGGATGACTAGTGCGTTAGGTATCAGCTTCTACAGTTCTGGCCTAGTTTGACATTCAAGACACCGTTCGAAAGGAAGAGATATCTGCATGTATCACTGGCAGAAAGAAAAAGTCAAGTCATGATGGTGTACGTACAGAGATCTCTCCAGTGTAATCGGAGTCTACATATCCGTTGATCTTTTGGAAGCAGGTCCAGTCAGAGCTAACCCCCATCTGGTCCAGATTTCTCAATTGCAAGCAACGGTGATATAGTGGACCGGTCATCAGCTAGGATGACAGAGAGAATCTACAGAATTTGTATTGGAACACCGAGAATGACGGGGAGGTCAAGCTGTAAAGATACACAGGATGTGTCTTCCTCGAGAAGGCAATGAATCTTAGACGTTCTAAACGAGATTGATCAAAATGCTGTATCGAATTTGACTGCTGAGGGGTGTGCATGATCTATCATTTGAAGTGCATCGGTATACGACATTGAGGATGTCAGAGTCCGAACAAGGTTTGCCGCTCAGTTCAAGAGGATCAAGTCTGTTGTGATGTCCCCGTTCTTGAGGTTCGAGATCTGCTGGGCAGAAGAACGTTTGGGGATAACTGGGCCTTTGAAATATTCGAGAACGAGTCGAGACTGGCATTGGGAATGATAGGCAAATTGAGGTGATGTGATTGGCTGGACTCAGCACATCAGGTGTGTATATAAGCAAGACGCTACTGTGCATCGCTCCGTCATTCTACTCGCTATGACCTCGTCCAGTCTCTCTCGTCTCCACCATGCGGCTCGTTTTTCAGCTCTCCCCTTTTTGTATCCATGCAATCCGACAGTACCGTCCGTTCCAATCCGGAGAGCTATGATGTCAGCACTTGGTCGGACAGAGATTAAGAATCAACCTCCTCCCATCTCAGAACAGACTCAACCTTCTACAGTGCCCTCGGTGTCCACTTTGTCCAGTGATGCCTCCGCTCCTCAAACAGTTGCTCGACCACCCCCTGTGCCAAAGGTTGAAAAGCCGAGACCGAAGATCAAGGCGACAAAGGCTGCTTTGACTATTGTACGTTGACGTGTTAAGCTTTCTTTCCAGCTTCCTTGTCTGATGCATGCCTCTAGACACCGGATGCAGTCCTCCGGCTCAAAGCCCTTCAACGAGGTCCAACTCCACAACTCATTCGGATAGGTGTCCGAAACAAGGGATGCGCGGGCCTATCATACCACTTAGAATATGTCGACAAGCCAGGCAAATTTGACGAAGTCGTAGAACAGGACGGTGTCAAAGTTATCATAGACTCGAAGGCGCTGTTTTCAATTATTGGGAGTGAGATGGACTGGAAAGAGGATGCCTTGAGGTGTGTCCATGGTCGTTCATCCCAATGACTCCTAGAGTACTCATACCAATCTTACTAGCTCCAAGTTTGCCTTTGTGAATCCCAACATCAAAGACGCTTGCGGATGCGGCGAGTCTTTTACTGTTGCATGATCTAACCAATGTATTGCTATACTATCCATACTTGCATTCTCATGTGTAGCTATAATTGTTTATCATAATCACGACTTAGATGTACCTCACTCTAACTCACTCTCTGTCAAGCCATGTCTTTGGAGTGAAAATTGAGTGGGTATGAATAAATTTTACAAGAATGTTACAGGAATGACAAATTACAGCCGGGTCCCTACATTTACACAAAACACCATGGTAGATAGATATCTCGCGCTAACCGTCCAAAAACTCCTTCTGCATATCCGCAAATGCCGCACTACCAATACCTGTCAGCCCAAGGTAGTGTATAGACACTGATGTATGCCGGTAGACGGTCTCAAGTGTAGGACGTGTCGGGCGGCCTTGAGATTCTGTGTAAAAGAAGAGGTTAGAGCAGGGGGGGGAAAGGGTTCCAAGGAAACACACTCAGTATAGCCTGATTCAACTCATTTGCCAACTCAATCCTTGCGTCATGCCCGGCCACTTCTGCAGTGATACCCCCAGCTTCCAATGGATCATAAAATGCAAGCACGGAAAAAGATTTTTTGAAAATAGATCGGACTTCTGGACGTTCGTCTTTTCGGTAGTCTCTATCTAAAGCTTGACCATATTGGATAGCGCTTTGAAGAGCCAACTGGTATTGGGCTTTGGGTGAGGATGTGGATGGACGCCTGATGGGTGATTCCGACATGTCAGAGCCATTGGTAGTGCCGTTCATCGAAGGGATTTCATCATCTACGTCCATATCCATTCCGTCTCCCTCCAAGGTTGTATCATCAATGAAGGAGCCAGAGCTACCCACCGCACTGCCCGTCATCTTTCTCTTCATCTCTGCAGATTCTAGGATCATCTCTACGAATTTTCTACAGCGCAGTTTGGCGAGCATGAGACTCTGCTCTGCTTCCAGTACAGATGGATGGTATCTCTCTGTTTCTGAGAGGGCAGTGTCGATGTCACCTGATAAAACAGAATCGACGATTCGTGTTCGAACAGCGATGTCCTTTTCAAAGTCAAACTCAAGGGGCGCTTTAGAAAGCGACGAACTGGCATCAGCCATTTCAACGTCTCCGGAGGCTGGAACTTCGGAGATAGGTCTGACGGTGTCGTGAATCTGTTTCTGAAAAGTTCTAGCGGTTCTGACGTAACCGTGATGAGCAAGATAGGATAGAACCAGTTTGTTAATGGTCAGTTTAGTCTGTTCGTCCGAAATGTTAGTCAGGGGACCAGAAACGTCTCCCCCAGAGAAAATGCTAGGATTTAAGGGGGAGTTGATGATGGAATTCCAGATGGCATTCCTCTGCTGAGCTACGTGGTCTGCAATGTCGAATTTGAAGGGTTCGTGACCGAAATTGACACGGACTGATTCTCCAGTATGCTGAAGGCCAACGGAAGGGTATAAGTCAATTCCTTTGCCTACATTTTCAAAGACGGGACCTAAGAGTACGCCATTTCTCGTATAGAAAGCACGGTGAGTGGTAAAATCGATACCACAACCAATAACGTCGTCCACTGTAGAATGTCGGTAGATCGAAGCAAATAGAAGATGTAAATACTCACGGCCGAAGGTCGGTCCATAAGGAGTGCCTTTCTTCTCTGTAGCAAATGAACAGCCATCGTCACCATGGTATCCCCAAGAGTTAGGTTCCCAGCCTGGGAGACGGGATGAGCGCACATCTGGACCGGCGAATCTGCGGAAAATATGTGGTTTGCGGCTGACCATACAATGAGGTTACGCACCCAATACTAATGTAACTAGCGGAAAGTCAGAACCAATTTCACAAAACTAGACTGAATACTGACGCTTTCTGTCCTTTACTGTGGATTTTGACTTCGTAATAATATATACCACACGCTGGGGGTATCGGTTGAACAGTTCGCGCAGCAGCAGCGTTACTTTCAGAACCGGTTGCGCTTGTACCTATACGGTAGTAAGCATTTGAAGATCGGAGGCAGAAAGGTACACACTCTGGAAGGTAAGCTCTCTGCCGTTGTCAGAAATGCTGAGGTGATGATGGCAGGTTTCTGGATCCCAACGGGTGGGTAGTTGAAGTGGGTGGTCTAAAGAGGGAGTCGAGTCTACTTCGCGGGGCGGTGGACTAGCGTTGCTTTCATCGTCGCTATCTGTTGAAGGTGAATAGTGACGACGACGAGCGGTGAGGATTGGAGACACGTCTGTTTGTAAAAGATGTCTAAGCGACGAATGGTTGAGATAGGACGGGACTGGAAAAGAGACGGGCGATGATGGCGGAGCCGGCGGCTGAGTTGGGCGATGGGAGCTGGGTGCCCTGACAGCAGAAGAACTGGAAGGTCGGGTCCGGGGGGTGGGGGGTGAGGTAGATGGAGCGGGAACACAAGGTTGGTCAATGTTTGCGCGGATGACACGAGGGTGACGGACGGGACTGGTGGCTACCCTGGTGGTGAATGAGCGGGCAGGAATGATATGCTCGATATTTCGGGTCGACGACGATACATTTCGCGGAACCGTTACTGGTATTGTTCCTTGACGAGACATGGAAGAACAACTCACGTGCCCCATTTGCACAGAGCTCACTCTATGCCGCCGGCAGTCAACACACAGGTGTTACATAAGGGTCTGACCCCGTTTGTAATGACAGAGTGTCCGCAATGCCGGCACATGAGAGAATCGCGAGAGTCAACCAGAAAGACTGTTAAGCAACGTAGTATTCCAGTGGACTGAAGGATACGCTACAAACTGCAGCTGTACAGTATTTACTGTAGCCCGATGAAAGGAAGTTCGGTCCATTTTGGGTGCGACATTTTTGAACTCCAGTTCAATGAGTTCAGTGTCCAAAATGGAGTGTGACACATATTCATTTACAGTTCACTTTGCCTGAAAAATCAAGGGATAACAGCCTAAAAATTTATAGTTGGTAGGTCAACTTGTTGAGTTTCACTAATTCTATGAATTGAAACAAAAAATATGTCCATAAAATCCGGGTGGCCCCTGTGGGAAGAAAATTTGAGCTGAAATTTTTGTTTGTCACACAGTTCATTTCTCAACGTGATGTGTGACGAATTGTAAAAAATGAACAGTTCAAAGTCCCGTGTGACGTGTGATGGAACTTTCTTTCATCAGGCTACAGTATACTTGAAGTCCGGTGAGTAAAGTAACAGGCAACTCGGACTTGGAGTGAGTCAGGAAAAGACCTTGGTAGAGGTCAGCAGTAGTGTTGCACGTGACTCGACTTGACTTGGGCTAGTCGACGAGTTGAGTCAATTTTTAGTTGAGCCGAGTCGGACTACTTAATGACTCGTTAAAATGCAGGGGAAACTCGCTATGAAAGCACTAGCAGCTGAGAGCGCAAAAACACACACACAACCACACAACACAAACAACACAAAGGCTAGTTATGTCAAGCAAGTCAAACCAACGTAAGTTAGTTTGGGGGGTTCGGAGATAGGATCCTTTATCAAGTAACTTTAGAGTGTATTGACAAGGTAGAGTATATAGAAATAAACTCTGATCCCTTCGAAACGGATTGATTCTTCAACTAATCACAAAGTCTGATTTTAAATAAAATCCGACACTCGTCAAAATAGGTTCTCAAACACACAACACTTGGTTTATCAAACGAATTTTATTTGTGTCTAGCACTACAACACTCGGGGAAGTAGAATAAACGGGAAGTTGCAATACTATGCACACAGGCACTAGCACTACTAGGGCTCCTAGCAGATCGGATTCGGATTGGATGCAGATGCATCGGCTCGGATAGTAGGTACTCAGGAGACCATCCGCATCGTCGGATGGTATCTGACGGATTATCGGGGCATCCGACGGATTGTACACCATGTAGAAAAAAAAAGATCTCCTATTTATTTTGGTACGTAACTGCTCTGAAGACCTCCTTCAAAAATCAATTAATAAGGCTCAGCATGGATCCCGGTTCAACACAGATATCTGTGCCGGTACCGGGAGAAAAAACCGGTGGATTACGGATGACAAAACATCCGGATCCACAGATGCGGATGAACAACGGATGTGGATTTCACTTTCAGTATTTTGTTCAATACCGGCCGGTTACCGGGCATCTGTCATGGAAAAATACTGTACAAATTTCAAGTTCTACTAACAACGTATCTGACATCGGAAAATACTGTACAAATTTCAAGTTCTCTTACTACAATGTAAACTAATCAGATTCAGAGCCAGAAGAGATAGTTAAAGCCTCCTTCGGCTGTTTCTCGGTTTCTTTTCCTGTTCTTACATAAACCCCCTGCTCCTCAACCTCCCATCGGCGGCCACGTGCCTTGAACATATCCTGAACTTCGGCTGCAACCACAAATCCTTGATCGATCCATGAAGAAAGAACGACACCAGCACAGATTGAGTTGTCGGAAAGTCCATGTCGGAATCGGGAGACCATATGGCTACCACCAGAGAAAGAACGTTCTGTGTGAACGGAGGTAGCTATGAAATCTTGTTAAATTGCATTCCGAGCCATGTAGTATGAGAAAAAAACTTACCTGGGGCTGAGCAATAGTCGAAGCCCATTTGAGCGAGCTCAGGATGAATGTTCTTAATACCTTCCCAGTATGTAAAGGGGTTGGACATGTTCGTAATTGGGGGAGATGAAAGGTACTCGTCGAAGGCGTCTTTTGTTTTTGCAGATGCAAAGAACTCTTCTTCCAAATAATTCTGACAGAAAACCAAAGTCAACGTGGTAGATGAAGGAGAGCGGGCACTGGTACCTTTTTTCTATTCTTCTGAGTAGTTGTCGTGGTTTCAGGCTCGGCAGGACAATAATCGTTCTTCCAAATTTTCCTCGCTATGTCAATAGCCTCTTGGATCCACTCTTCGTTCCACTCATGTGTCCGAAAGTATTGAGTCTTGTACTCGGGGTGCATGACTAGTTTACGATGTATCAGGTTTCACTTAAGGAATTGAACCAAAACTCACTCATTGCAACACGGTAAAGATCGGAAAAATCGGTCTTCGAGTAATACTTGTTCAACATTGTGATGCCTCGTGTAGCGGCCAAGCGGACTGCAGAGTGGAGCTCGTCATCATCACGGACCTTGCTGAGAGCTTCAGTGAGTTTGTCCATAGCAGGAATGACTTGATGAAGAAGCGCGATGCCGTCTTTGGAAAACTCTTTCGTTCGGTTCAGGAATATCTTACAAAAAAGTCAGTAGTAAGCCCGGTGAAAAAAGTGAGCTAGACCAACCTCGAGAATCGGTTCCAGCTGCTCCAAAATCTCCCATTCCTCATCTGTCGGGATAAAGGGACGGAGCCTTTGCGCCTTGGAGTTCCATACGTTGCGATCGCAAACATCTGTGATGGCACCTTTGAGGTTGATGCCGGATGTGAGCATCTCAGACGTGGTATTCCATCGAGTGGACACAGGTTTGACAAGAAGACGCGTAGAGTCAAGACCATTTGACACTGCCCAATCCTTGAGATCTCCACGGAAGTCCGAGTTGTTGGCACATTTACGACAAAGCTTGGCAAGTTTGGTCATTCCGTGTGTTCCCATCCGGATATCGTCCTCCTCAACCCTGGACTCCACCTCTGTCTCGACAGCAGTAACCTGCTCACCATCCCATGCCTCGCGATCAGGGTCTACATCATCATCCTCCTCATCATCCTCCATCTCTTGGTCACCCCGAGTGTCACCAGCTCCCTCGACAAACTTTTTGGAAGTGAACACCGACAAAATGGCCTTAACAACGAGGTTTAGAATGTGTGCAAAGCAACGAATGCGGGATTTCTGTCCACGGAAGCTTGGGATCAGTTTTGGGAGATGATCAACCATTGTAGCATTGTTCTCTGCATTGTCGCAGGCAACGCCGAGGAGCTAAAGTTAAATCAATGAGATTGGAATTAGAGGGGGGGAGAAGAGACATTATGTACCTTGTCGGCAATGGCAGATTCCTTCAGCGCTTTGAACAGCACTTCAGCGAGGTATACACCAGTGTGAGATTGGAACAGCCTGAAAGTGATATTAGTCAGGCAAATCGCCATGAAGGGACACCAAACCTACCGGACGAAGTCAAAGGTAAATTCTTGGACTCTTGAATGAACGTAACGGAACATAGAAATGCCGAGGACCGAGATGTGGTTAGGGGAGGACCAGCCGTCGACAGCAACGTGAATTTTGCCAACATGATTCTGCAGCATTGAGGTAACGGATGCTTTGGTGAGTGAGTAGATGTCTTGGACATCACGGGAGACCGTGCTCGGAGAGGGGATATCGACGCGCGAGTATAGCATTGTGAGGATCTCCTCAAACTCTTCATCTTTGACAATCTCGAAGGGGCGCTTTCGACGGGTACACCATTTTGAAATGAGGTATCGAAGGCGAGCAGCAGAATAGGTGGTGCCAGCAGCAAACTCTGCGATGTTACCCTTCTTTTCGGGGTCGCATTTCAGAATATGCTGGGAGAAGTTGCCGGTAGAGTCCTCATAGGGAGCACGATGAAGGATGACAGACGGGTTTTTCTTGCAGACGAAGGCGAACATGTCCTTGCCCTTAATGACGGTATGATAGGGCTTTTGGAAGTGTGCATACACCTTCGAAGCATTGGGACGAGAGGGGTCATACCAGACTTTGGCTTGCCGTTCTATTGGACTAGTCAGTGCTCCAGCAAGTGACGGAATAATGGGAAACATACCAAGCCTCTCCTCAATTGTCAAACCCTTATATTTCTGTTCCCATCTTAGCTTTTTGGCCTCGGAGGAAGACAGCACAGCTTTCGTCGACGTCGACGTCGAGGTTTCAGGAGTTTCTTCATGATCGCTGGTGTCCGAAGTTGACTTTCGAGCACGTTTCCTCTGGTGCTGATGGTTGCTGGAGTCGCATTTCCGTTTTGCGCTGCCCATTGCTGCTAATAGACAGGTAAGAGTAGCGGATAAATGGGTGTGAGTAGCGGATGGGTATGAATGAGTCGAGTTGAAAAGAATGAGAATTGATGAACAAGATGAGTTGAAAAGTTGGGTTTTTATGGGGTGGCATAGAGGAATGCACGTGCGACAAGGAACAATGGCAGCTAGAAACCGGCAGCTCCATGTCAAAGCGGATGGTATAGGGACAGTAATAATTTATCGATGCAGCAAGCTATGGTTGGAAAAAGCCGTACTACACTGAACAAGCACAGAGCAGGTTTTTGGACTCGAATCAATGGGCCTGGGTAGGATAAAAAGCAGAGTCAATATCACGAAGAAGGGCGGAAACGGGCGCGGTTTTCAGACATAAAGTCAACGTGACATACATTGGCAATTTTGAGAAGGGAAGCGGACGTGGTCTTGATGCCAAAAGAAAAGATGCAGAGACGCCCGGTTGACTGAGCGACGGTGGTTTTCTATCAGTAGCATTAGTCAACATAGAGTGTAAATCTATATATCAGTCTGTCACTGACCAGGGGACGTAAAGATGATTATACCAGTCCACAAGAGACAGATTCCAAGCATGGAGAAAGACTCCTCCCACCATAATTTCCTCCTCTTAATACGAAGGAAGAGGCGAAGTCGGATTTGACCAGCAGTGGAGGCGGTCACATTTCGGTGATGAAAGGATTGTAAGGAAGGAGTATATGAGGGCCGATAAAAATTTCGTTGACCGGCCATATCATATATCTAGGACACGGTATGATTCACGTTATCGGTAGTGGAGAAATCGATTGAGAAGGGAAACAGACATGGTCTTGACACCAAGTTATGCACAGACGCCTGGTCAATGTGCGACAATTGTAAGCTCGAACAGAAAGTTGTCGGTAATTGAATAAATGAGGCTCGGAAATACTGAGACTGCAAATGACTCGTAGTCAATTTGCTCAAGAACAGAGCTGCACGTAGCAAACCCTGATAGGCCGACGCACAGTCAAAACCTATATGGTAAGATAAAGAGGAGAGTCGTGGCAGAAATCGTTGATATACAAACCTTAAAATATGTACTATACAGTTTTGCCGAGCCGGAAAACCTTATTCTATGACACAAGCAAACATATAGGACCGGGCCCTCTACAACTGTCGATCAGCGCTCGGGTTATCCCAGAGAATCCAATGTGCAGACCATTTCAGTTCATTTTCAAATGGTTTTGTAGCAAAGGATTTGATACTAATTTGAACAGCTATTTCACCTGTCGTTGATTCTCAAAGACTCGATACCCCGACTCCGCCTGACTACTTTCATCTGGAAAAGAAGTTGGCTCATGTCGATCGCGCCGATACTTTTGATCATAGCCTCAGTGGGTGTGTATACGGTATCTTCTTTTTTCAACTCGCCTCGTATTGTAACTCGTGTTCTAGTCTGCGGATTCGGTCAGGCCTATATATTTGCAAATGGAAAAACGATTCATACCGCTTTCGAAACGCAGCTTTCCCGGTGGAACGGGTCATTGTTCAGCTCAAATTCAGTATTGCTTATAGGATTCTTCACCTACGCTGGCCTGGGTAGAATTTGCGTGCCAGAACACCCCACTACAGAACACACTAAAAATCCTTCATTTAGCTACCTCCCACAAACGTAGGTTTACTAGTCCCAGCCATCAACACCTCGACCTTATTCCAGATGTCTTTCGAGACCATATCCCGATTCCTTCCAGCATCAATCACCACCCACTGAAGCTTGTCTTCGGTATCAGACATCTCGTCCCCGATCCTTCTGAAGATTTCCCTCACTCTCTTCTGCATCTCCTCCTTCTCATATCTTTCTTCCCCATAGCCACCGCGTTCCTTTGCTTTTTCAGGAGATATGTCTAAAAACAAGACGAGGTCTGGTGAGGGCAGAGAGATATCTGGTGCCCGGCACCATTCGTAAGGCAGACCTTTAGATGCTGAAAAAGCAATTCCAGAGAAGGCGTAACGGTAGCAGACGACGATAGTTCCTTCTCGCAGAGACTTTTCGATTTGAGATCTAGCAAGATAAAAGGAATGGATATGCTGATGAGACGGGATACTTCGTGCAGAGCAGCTATCGCGTGCTTCCTTACACTAATTCCCAACGATTCGCAGAGAAAAGTAGATGGATCACACGATCGTCTAGATCTGATTGTGAACGGAGATACGCATCGATCATTTGGCCTATGGCCGTCGTACGATCTGTTTATCGTTGCAAATTTATCGGTTTGTTAGATGGATACTTGGGAGTCGAGATTGAGAAACGGATGTACCGGGAAATTTGAGTAGTTTGACTGGTTTACCGGCTGCCTTGAGTCGGTCACAGAGTGTCGCGGTCTGGGTAGTCTTTCCTGACCTATCGAGACCTTCGATTATGACGAACGCCCCGCGAGACATGATGGAGTACGGCTTTGAGGGGGAGAAGGTCGTGGTTTGGTAAGAACATCATGTTTAGTTAAACCCATACTTGATCATAATGCGGCCCACGCACCATGTACTAAAATTACAGGTACTTGTGGCGCTGAGAATCTGACTGATTAGTTTTCCCTTTGACCCCCTGATAAATTCAGAAAGACGTCCGCCACAACAATTGCTAGTCTCAAAACGGTGCGTCGACTCTTGCGCAGTGAATAAGTTATTTGAAGACAAAATTTTTGTGAAATACCCTTAAGCTTATTGCGGGGACAAGGCTAAAAGGGTCAGTTCGCAATGGATCCCTCAAATTCTATAGTGAATATGAGGAACGTGAATGAGCCTATATGTGTCTTGGCAAGATGCCACTGACGTTCCATCATTATCATGGTTATCAAGACGTTTAAATGTTCATTCCCAGGTACCTAGTATTTCGCTATTGAGGAGCACTCGGATTTGGAGAATGCATCTGACTCCCGAACCAGATAGTTATACAAAGATCTCTTCTTTTCATCGTGTATTTTACGATCCTAATTAGTTAGTTAGTTATTACACGGCAGGGTCCCCGGTCGGAACAGCTAATTATGTCCTGTCCAATCACCAAATTTGTCGACTGGTGTACTCTCAAGTTCCTTGGGCTTTTACTATATTTGGGTGTATTGTTCGCTCTTATTGTTTTAATACGCATGCCACCGACACAATATATATATATAGGCTGGTTATCTGTGCTCCTCGTCCGCCATCTTTGCTCATCCAACGTTGTCCTCGAAGTCTGTGGTATGTCTTTCAATGTGATCTGGTGAATTCTTCGCTGAATTCCTGTTTTTCGTTAGTTATCAACCTTCTACAATGACCTCTGATTCTGCAGTTACCAATCTCGCTCTTTTCAACGAATTGCCCTTTGGCAGTTGCGAGTTGGACGACACTAACCTGGATACAGCTGTAGGTCATTGTAATCTTATGAGCATTATAGTCTTTCTCATTATTAATAAAAGGACTATGTTCGAATTCGTTGCTTTTGCCATGTGGTCAACCTTGCCGTGCATTCTTTACCACCTGAGGACTTGCAGTTCTGGGATTATATGTCACGTACATCATGTCCAGATGATTTAGATGATATCCCTGAACTGGTTCCATTGGACTCCGATGAGGAGTTGTAATGATGAAGAATAACTTAGCTAGAATTAGTACACCGCTTTGAAATTTTGATGTTAAATGGTAGTTTCTGCCTCCTGGGACCATTGAATTAATGCGTAAAGAGAGTATTGTACAAATATCATACCTGCCGGTATCTATCATCCGTGGATGCATCAGGCATCTGCAGATACGGATATCCGGATTGAGTAGATACCTGCCGGTTGGATGAGCCAGATACCGGTATTTATAGCCCCGGATAAGTCCGGATGTGGATTTGAGTTTTCAGATCGGCAGAACCGGCCGGTTTGGATGCCAGATATCCGCGGATACATCCGTGCTGAGCCTTAAATCAATATACTACAGTGCATCATTAATTTTCGTGTTGTTTCTGCACTCAAAGAGTGCCTATGTAAGCCTATAACGTCCTTCCCAACACTGAGTACACGCTCAACACAAACGGAGGCACCTGTAAATGACTATCAATTGACACACACAAATATGGAAAGTCTAGGCCGTTTATAGGTTTGAGTGTACAAGTAGTAGAGTTGCGTGACTCGTCAAGTCCTTTTGGTAGTCATAACAGTTACGGTAATTAAAACTGGGTCTTAGGTTCGAGGCTTTAGAGTTAGAGTAAGAACTACAACAGTGAGCTACCTTAAGGTGTATAAAATACCAATTTGCTCGTTTCCTCGAGGTTGGCCATGTTAAATGTAAACATATTACAAAAAGATATTGAAGAGTAGGAAATAAAATCCGGTAACTGCTCGAGACATAAACCTTACTGGAAATATTTTTCATGTTCCACACCCCTTATCCGAAGTCTCTCCAGCTCGCGCTCAAGATCGTGTTGTTTATATAAGGTCAAACAGGACGATGTACTGCCGCCCTTCGTTCCTGTTAACCTACGTCTACGTAGACATTGATGTCGAATTTATGATGTTTTATCCCCGATATATAGATGTTATTTGTTTATTTCGCTCGAAGGTTCGAACCGTAGTTTTATGTCTAAGGTTGTGTTCCAGTCACTCCTCCTTACCCAACATCAGCCTTAGTAAAGTCTGAAAGAGCTCCACGCACGAGATCATAGATAACAATAATGTACAAAATGACTTAATTAAATTTTTCCACAAGGCGTTACGTAGACTCGTCTACAGAAGACCCAACAAAGGGTGAGAGAGACGTAGAGAAGAGTAGATGCAGTTCGAATACCTCCGACAGCTGTGTAAAAGTCTTAGGTTGTGCCGTTTTTTTGTGCGTTTTACATGCACGGCCTGTACGGCCAAACCTTCGGACATTTTTCTTAAGCCTCTTCATAATACTGTTCAGCTGAAGCCTTAGTCTCATGATAATACGTCGTAGTCCACGTATGAGTATAGACCAGTTCATAAAAAATAAATGAGTGGTATAAAATTTAAAAAGATGTCACGAACTAGGTGCTTAGTTTGTGTTCGAAAAGCTGTTATTGGGTCTGGAAAAATAGTTAAGGACCGCCGCGACTTACCTATGTTCGAAGTTTTTTGTGGAACGCTTTATATCGGGTAGTTAAGGGAGCTGTTGTCACTGTAGTTGTCGTGGACGAGGAAGAGAGTGATTTTCGTTAAGTTAACTCCTAGAGATGTTACTAAGAAACAACAATCCGTCGAGTTGTTCGAATGGATCATGAAGACCCCTCAGTCAACTACTTCTTATGAGAGCAATGTACCACCAGGCCGGGGTTCTACCATTTCTGACAGAGCGTTCTTATTAACATTCTCCAAAGACAGTACTTAGTACAGAGACTAAGGGAAACTACCAGTGGGGTAGTGGAAGAGGATAGTAAGGAAACATGAAATGGTAGTCCGTTGACGTGTCCGAAAAGGTAGTCATGGAACAAAGGTACTGTGTATCGGTGAAGGAACAAGAGGTATCATGGGAACAAGAGGAACAGGGAACAAGAGTCATCATATATATGAGTACCGGTAACATCTATCAAGGAGTCAGACAAGTGGAGGACAGAAATGACAAGTTAGTGATAGATCGGGAACGAAGGAGAACAGGAACAGGAACAGAGAACAATACACACTGGACTCATCGGGAGTCGTGACCAAGGGTCGTGGTGTCTCACTAACAAGAACTGTCAAAGGCTCCAATCGGGCTATACGTGCTCTACAAGAGCGTTATGGACCATTTATGAATGAT
>ML179326.1:88701-107740 GCA_004369135.1 Dendrothele bispora CBS 962.96
TGATTCGGAAACTGTACTTTTCACCTTACTAGTCAAGTCACTGTAGACAAGAACTAGGCAAAAGTATGAGAAATGAAACTTTATTAAGTGCAATCACAACACTGAGACTAGTACACAAGATTGAGACTAAATCTGACTTTGCAATACCGTGGACGTTTATACTGCTATCAACTGTAGACCACAGTGTCCCCGAGCGCTGTCACACTTAAATCGTGCTATCTGGCTAGTAATCTGAATTTCTGGTATATACATACAGGCCTTTTATACTACGAGGAGGGAGATAGTCACAAGAAAAATACAGAAACAGTAGACAGTAGAGAGATCGAGAGATATACATTTTTCTTTTACTTTATATGGTAATTTGAGAGGCAAAACAAAAATAAAACTAAAGTCCATTTTTAACATATGACGTTCAAGTCCATATCCGTATGTAAAATATTAGGTCAAGTTGAATCAACCTTTTTGGATTGGATTTTGCTACATGTCGGTGTTGAACCGGCCCTGGCTATCCGCTACTACCGTCTGACTCCACCCATGATAAAGCACCATTTTTCTGTGCATCCGGTATGACTCCATTGGATCACTTCAAAATCAGTTCTTATGATTGGCTAGTTGATGCCTCCACACATCCATTTTCTACGTGTCCACTACATGTCTATCTTTTCCTCCTACGTGTCCAGTGTTTATCAGCCACGGAAGCAAAATTACTGCTCCTGTTCCTGTCGGATTTTGCTGTATCCGCTATCAGAACTTCCCGTGAATGCCTTTAGTTACCAATTAGACCTAGACGTCGGTCTGGTCAGATGGCAACAGCTTTCCGTCAATCCGTTATGTCCGATTTAAGCCTATAAGCTCTTTCTCGCTATGTCCAATATTGGACCTTGTAGCCGACAAGCCCGATGTTCAAGTCTCCCTCCTTCCTGTGGATATAACTAGAGTTATCCTATAGCTAGTAAGATCTGACTGTATTTTAATAGGCTTTGTGCAACATATTATTGAACAGATGCATACCCGTCAACATAGGACACAGTAGCTTGATAGACTTGTTAATCCTACTGCAGCCACAATTCCCTGGTTGATTAAGCACGACTTGGGTAAGGTCAGATTTTATCTGTGCACCTCTATAGGACCTTCATTACTTAGTAGATATACTAAGCTCCAGTACATATAGCTCTAGCTTTTGGTTAACAGCTTGGGAATAGCTATAACCCTCAGTTTCCCTCAGTATCCAGGCTCAAAACTATGTTATTAACATAATTAATATTGGATTTCGAGCCTAGAACCGCAAAATTGGCTCGTCATTGTGACTCTGGCAACTTTAAGTCACTTGAGCAAAATTGAGTCATCAGCTGAATAATCACCTTTTTTTGGTAATTGAGATGTAGTACTCAGCTGAATTACCTGCTTTGGTATTAGTTACTCATTTTGGAAGTATTAAATTCTATTCAATAATATATTCACATGTTAATAAATCAACTACATAGGTGACTCAGCTGACTTAGCTGACTTGAGTCGACTCTGGAGTGGAGTCACCAGATTTAGAGCCGGAGTCAACTGGAAGCAAGCCGAAGTGAGTCATAGTTGAGTCTCGGCAACACTAGTCAGCAGACAAGATGAGAAATGAGGTATGAGAAGTAGGACATATGATAAAGGTAATTGATAGAAATAGAACAAGAGGGATACGGGGTGAGTGCTCATAGCACCAGGGGTGTGTCACGACCTGACCTAAAAGCAATACACCCTTGCCTAACCTAGGCAACCTGTTGGGGAGTGACAGCGATCGTGCGATGGAACCTGACCCTCTAAGCCTCGAGAGTAGTGCGACTAGTCGATATAAGCCTATATCAGACTGCGATCCGTGCGAATAACGACAGCCACAGATACGAGGAACCAGGAACCTAGTGTTGGCGACTCAGACTACGAGCCTAGAAGCTAGAAGAATGGAACTAGTATGGAAACCAAGGAGAATCGCAAGATAGACAGCCTTCGGAGCTGAGTCGACAACGAGAGTGGTGCGAATAAGCAAGTCGTCGCCTACCAGGAAAGTAGGATCAATAGAACAATGTGTCCTATGACAACTAAGATTGGATTCTAACTAGTACTGATGGTTATACAAGGTATATATACTGTAAAGTAAAGGAGTATACTCCTAGTGGCAATAATGACTCCTCCTCTCCGCTACCTACAATGTCTGATCATCCCTATGTCACCTGCCAACCCCTGCGATCCACCAAGTCTTGGTGCCACATAGGAGATCAGCCCCTAACATGTTGTATGCCGTGTTCGGAAGTGCAATTAGTAATGATCCCGTGCCTAATCGCACTTTGGAATAGGAAATAAGTTGTCCCGGTTAAGCAATGTGGCTTCTGGTATGGTGGCAGGGTGGCGGACCGGCGAGTTCATGACATTACCCCCCCTCTAGGAATTATTCGTCCTCGAATAATGCGATTTGCAATGGAGAATCATTAAATCTCCAGATTCGCAAACCTTAACCAAAATTAATGCCGTAAATTGATTGAAAATTCCGGTAGAAATTCCAATATAAAGTTATCCATCGATCGGTGCCACTCTAAACCTCTCTTTTCAACCTCCAACTCGAAATCGCGATGGCCAGCACAAACAGCTCCTCGACCTCTACAGACTCAATCACCTCTGCTCAGCGAAAGGAATGTGTCGAAATCCTTCGTTCGTTCTACGACATTTCCAACATTGTCGATTTCGACCTCACCGGACTCGAGAAACCCCTTCCTACCAACCCTCAACCCAGCAGTCGCACTGTACTCCACAAGTCAGTCGAGTTTTGTTACTACTTCGCCGTTGCTGATATGTGTTTGCGCATCCGAGCCCATCAAATCGCGGGATTGAACGAAACAGAGTGCGATTTCTTGTCCACCTTCGACACCCAGCTAATCGCCGCATTTAAACGGTTCGATGTGATTTATCGCTCTATGAATAACAGCGGGAAGACGTCATTCAACCAATTGTCGAACCGAGAGCTGCTTGAAGGGAGTCGGAGTGTGATTGCATGGGTGAATGTCATGGTGCGTTATCATCTCGTCTTTGTCTTCCTCTTCCAACACCTTCCTAGGCCTACAACCTTGATATCATATATCACCTTCATCAACGCCACGCAGCAGAGGTATATTGTGATGACACGCTCTCGCAAATTGTAGCCCAAACCAAGCAGGTCCTTCAGCGAATCACAGATTCTTTCCTCCGAGCCGAACTATGGGATCCCGTTGAACCAGAAATCGCGCCTTTCCGCCCAGAACCCATGATTTCGTTCCGCCACGCTCTTCCAGAACTTGCTACACCTTTTATCAAGCCTCCTCCCCGCGTCGACCACTTTGCTGACCCCCACAACAAATTACTGCGATTTCCCCAACCACCATCGTCTATACTCCAACAGAAACAGAGACGCCTTGAGCAAGAAATTGCCAAATTGATAACCGAGTGGATTGTCATCGAGGAACCTTCGAATTACATTGGTCGACAGATGACCTCGGCACTGAAAAGCGACTTGTGATTTGTTGGTGATTTTTTGTGTAATCAAATCCATCCTGGTGCGGACCAACTGGAGCACGACCCTTTTTATGAACAGCTTCAAACTTCTTTCCCTGTTCCTCCCTATCGAACACCTTATGTCCCGGATCCTGACCACGACGAAAACACATGCCCCGGCTGCACGAGTTATGCGATTCGGCGACAAAACGCCATTTCCAGCTCTCTCTTGCGCGATTCCGAAACCACCATGCCACCCTCTAATGATGAGGATATTCGCATGTCTTCTCCCCCTTTGCAGCCTCCAATTCAACCACTATCTCCTGCAGATCCCGATATACTTTCAATCCCTCTTGAGTCCATCCCTAAAATTAAGAATCGTGCCTACGTCTACATCCCATCCATGCGATCGAAAGGAAAACAGCGTGCCCGGCAACCAACTCCATCAGAATTGACATCGGATGAGGAATGGCAGCCGGACTCGGACGCGACTCCGGCTAAGCGCCAAGCGTCTGAGGAACTTTCGCCGCCCAAGTCCGCCAAAAAGCCGAGGCCCGGCTCTGTCAAGGCGTCTCCGCCCAAAGAGCCTCGTAAGCCGAAAGGCGACTTAGTCGCAGACCTCGACGCGATTCGCGATTGGGTTTCAAAACCCCTTCATAACGCTCCAACACATCACTTCCCTTTTCCTGTCTATATGGATTCCGACCTCCTTCCTTCCATCCCATGGACTAGCAACGATGACCAACAGATTCACCCCCCTTCTGCTTCGGAGAGGGTGAATCGCGTTTCCAACTACGTGGCTCCGCAGATGAACATCCGTCCCATGGAGATGTGGCAATCTACTACGCCCCCTCCTGTTGTCTCTAACCGTTCCTTCTCGAGAGTACAAGCAAATTTCTCTCTCTCTCGTACTCCTGGGGTCATCTACCTCCTCCCTCGCAATCCTTGCAAACTTTGTGTCCAACAGGGGTTTGTTTGTGCGTATCCCAAGCTAGCATGCTTCTCGTGGGACGATCTGAAGCCCAAGAAGCAGTGTTCTCCTTAAGGGTTAAGGCCTTAAGCTTAAGCCTTATGAAATTTGGATCAACTTTTTAAGCCTTAAAGATATCCTTAAGCTCCAGACGGCTAACCAGGCCGGGAGCTAGCCAATCAGAAAATTTCTCAACAATTCTCAGCACACCCAACGACTCAACGAGCACCCTGTCTCCCAATGTCGGTCGCAACCAATTCACTCTGGGAGTACTTCCACAAAGGAGAGCTCAAGAATTCCTCACAGTATGAGGTGAGGAAGCTTACAGTGAGTTCCCTCGTATCCGCCATGTCTTCAACTCGTTACCTCGTATCACCAAACCCACTGCTATTACCTTACAAACACTGTTCCATGGTTTGCCGAAGCAGACACGCATCTCTCAGAGCTGAATTAATGCGGAATTGGCACTTATGGAGGCTTTGGCAGATGCAGAGGAGGATGAAATACCCGACGCAGGTGCAATTGAGATTGATTCAGATGAAGAATTCATGGGTTAGACCCAAACAATTTCTCCTCAAATTTTTTGTATTTAAGCCTTAATTGATACCCTTAAAAAAATGCCTTATGCCTTAATTAAGCCTTAAGGATTCAGGAGGTGCCGATTTAAGCTCCATCGAAAGAGAACCTTCGAACCACCTCCTTTCCAGATCCGAAACTCGATCGCAAAACACCTTCATCCGTTCGGCTGCAAACCAGGGCCTCAAAGTGGATAGCGGACCCAAATGAATATTATATTCATCCGCTATGGCTCCCATGTATTCTCCATAGGACATCCCCCTTGGTGCAATTCCATCTTCAAACTGGGTGGGAGCATTATTCGCAGTTCTTCTATGCACTTCCTGTTTAGTCCTAACATACTGGACTACATTCCGCTTGCGAAATAACTCGTTTAATGCTTCCTCACTCTTCCGATTCGCAAGGATCCATTGCAACACTTCGGAGTATTCTTCATTGAGAATTTCCTCGAGCGATAGCATCAAATCCTTTTGCGATATGGAATATCTCTCAATGAGATCCAGTTTCAAAGTAGATGTTTGTTGGAAATGATGAATGACAGATGCGATTACCAGCTTTTGGTGTAAGATTCGGTATTGGATAGAGATAGGTGATTGCCTCATTCTTGGGAGCAGGATATCTAAAGCCGAAAACAAACGGCGATTCCATGCGAATACCAAGATATGGTGCAAGACGTAGTTTCTAGAGAGTAGCGCATAATCATATGTGACTACGAGAATAGGTTGCATGAGGTTGCAAATCGCAACAAATACGAGTAGTGCCGCCTTGGCACAAGTCATCCAAAATGTGAGTATCAAAGGAATGGCTCCTATAGCCACAGCGTAAGATAAATCGCGGTCCATTAGAGGTTCCTTTAGTCTCTAGAGCTAGATTCCAAGAGTATAGATCTTGATTTCGATAGCGAATATAAGTGCTCGTATACAGAGCGAATGAGTCGAGTAGGGGATGAGTACTCGTCCGTTAAGGAACACCAAGTCTCGTGTTATAATAGGAGTACTTGATACTAGAAACGAATGCGAATCACAATAAATGTGTCCGGTAAAACGGTGAGCAAATGTTGGTGAGACTTCGATCAATGAATGAGAAATAGGGGAACGCAACGACAGTGCACGATCGACACTCCTGAACAGTAAGGAGAATCCAATCTACTGTCACGACCTGACCTAAAAGCAATACACCCTTGCCTAACCTAGGCAACCTGTTGGGGAGTGACAGTGATCGTGCGATGGAGCCTGACCCTCTAAGCCTCGAGAGTAGTGCGACTAGTCGATATAAGCCTATATCAGACTGTGATCCGTGCGAATAACGACAGCCACAGATACGAGGAACCAGGAACCTAGTGTTGGCGACTCAGACTACGAGCCTAGAAGCTAGAAGAATGGAACTAGTATGGAAACCAAGGAGAATCGCAAGATAGACAGCCTTCGGAGCTGAGTCGACAACGAGAGTGGTGCGAATAAGCAAGTCGTCGCCTACCAGGAAAGTAGGATCAATAGAACAATGTGTCCTATGACAACTAAGATTGGATTCTAACTAGTACTGATGGTTATACAAGGTATATATACTGTAAAGTAAAGGAGTATACTCCTAGTGGCAATAATGACTCCTCCTCTCCGCTACCTACAATGTCTGATCATCCCTATGTCACCCGCCAACCCCTGCGATCCACCAAGTCTTGGTGCCACATAGGAGATCAGCCCCTAACATGTTGTATGCTGTGTTCGGAAGTGCGATTAGTAATGATCCCGTGCCTAATCGCACTTTGGAATAGGAAATAAGTTGTCCCGGTTAAGCGATGTGGCTTCTGGTATGGTGGCAGGGTGGCGGACCGGCGAGTTCATGACAGGGTGAAAAAGAGGTAGAGTAGGAATACTGTACCATTTCTTGACCATTTCCATTGATTCAATAGTCACATGTCACAAACCAGTTTATTTTATCAAAAATTCATCAATGTCACAGTGTTGCAATAATAAGCTGGCTAACTAAGTGAGGGCTCTGCTAAAACAACAAAACCAACATACCCAAAAACCACAGAGACTTATGTATATGCACGTAAATTGATAGTGCAAGAGCGGTTCTAGTGAGACAGAATCACTGTATAGTTCTTTTGAAGGTCAAGTTTTTGTACTTGATCGGTAGAACTTTTGGAGTTTGTATAGCTTTGGGGTTCAAAACACAACACAAAAACACACACACAAGTTCACAAAGTCTTTTCAGACAAACACAAGTTTAAAGGCTCAAGTGCCCACAATATCACAAGTCCAATCAAATAAGTGAAGAGCAATATGTCAAGCACTATCACAAACAGACACAGACTCAATTTGGCTCAATATCAAGACACACAACTTGTTATCAGAAAACACGTATTTTTCTGCTTATACTCCAGATGAGTGAACTTTGAAAATAAGACACTTTTCTGTCTATCCGTCGGCACCAATCCTCTAGTGAGGTCACTACCAGTGTACTCAATGTACTTTGCTTGGGGCCAGTAGGGCCTCAAACCTACAGTATTTGTGGCTAAAACTGTACAGTACCAGATTTTTATTATATGTCTGACAAAAGGTACCTATAATATTCATACAAAAACAAAAGAAATATTCAAGGGCTACTATAAAAGTTTGTCCTTCCATTAGGGTACAGACCCAAACCCGGAAGTGAAACCGACCAGGAAGCAAAACTTTCGAAGTTTCTCGCCACTTGAACCAGGTTTTCTCGCAAAATTTGTTATGATATTCTGCATACAAGTCCATAGAGTAATTCTAGCAAGAATATGAGGGTGTTCAGATAAGAAATACATGAAGGTAAACCCTAAAATAGGAAAAATGTGCCAAAATCTGCAGTAAAGTAGGTTCTCTGCAACGACAAAAAATCATTCTAACCCAGTTCATGAACATTAGCTATCTGCCGGACCTCCTGCGCTTCTGACAGTGAGTCTGAGGATGCGACAAAGGTGCACTGTGCTTTTTGCCAATGCCCACGTCATCATTTTCCTGGTCATCATTCACGCGGTCACTGTCTGCTGATGTGGAACCATCATCTTCGTCCACAATCTCTGGAAGCTCTCCGTTGAATGACTGAATGAGTTCGTTGTCCTGTGACTCCTCATCATCACTTGATTTATCTGAAGAACTGTTTGCATTCTCAGAACCTTGACCCAAGGCCTTCATTGCCTGTGCACCACCTCTGACTGCTCCTCTACCGCCTCTGCCTCTGTCTTTGCCTCTGCCTCTGTCCCTACCCCCTTCTCTGACCTCCTCTACGAGCAGCCTTTTCAGCATCTTTCCAGTCACGTTCCTGCCTCAAATTTTCAAGCTCAGACATTTCAAACATCCGAGAAGTTCCTGGTACACGCCGTCTATTCCCTTTCTTTTTCCTGCCCACTTCGGTTTGCTGGAGCTCTTGTATGCGTCCATGCTGTAGTGCATTTTGTGCTCAGTAGCGCTCGAGATCATTCGTTGTGTCTTTGAGTGCTCTCAAGACAGCACTCGGTGTTTCTGGTGGTGAGTTAAGCAGCTTGTTGTTACCCTGAATAATGCCATTTGTTTGGTCTTGATGATGTGGCGTGCTGATGGCATCATTCTGCTGAGGAGTGTCATGGTCGGATATCAGAGGGGAAGGTGTGTTTGTATTGTTTTCATTTTTATTGCGTTCATCGTAATAATCTTGAAGAAAAGGAAATCGGCGAGGGTTGTAGGGGTAGATACTGGACTGCTCAAATCCAGCTATAATATTTGTCCATGTAAAAGCCTCTTGTTGTGCTTCTGGTAGGATTCTAGACACATTTAGTCCATTGATAAATCTGTAGTGCATGACATGCACTCACCTACTAAAATCTTGCTTGGAGATTGCTACTGAACCCCTCATTTGTTGTTCAACAATACAGCCATAGGCCTTCTGTAGTGGACGAAAACAGCTAACATCAAGAGGTTGTAGAGCACCACTGGTCTTGGGAGGCAGACTGCAACATATGATCCGGTGATCTAGAGTGTATTCAATGAATTCGTAAGAAAGGTGGGATTCGTGATTATCGAACACGAGAGCGCGCCATTCCTGTTCATAGTCTGGTCTTGTAAGAGGCTCGAAGCAATGCTGGAGCCATAGGACTGCAAGTTCATTGTTGATCCATCCATTAGGTGAAGCGGCTATAAAGCCTTTGTCGATGCGTGAGTCCTTCACCCAAGCAAAAGATGGACGTTGACCCTTCATGATGATGTAGGGTGGTAGAACTACACCGTCAGTGGAGATGCAGTCCAAGACAGTGATCAACTCTCAATTTCCATCTTGTGCCACTGTTGCCCTTCCAGTGGATTGACAATCTTCATTCTCCCAATCCCTCCTGAACATAACAACATTGTCTCTCCATGCAATCCCAAGCATGTACCCCTTCTCATCTGGATTCCAAAGGTTTTGAGGCTTGATATTATATGGTGGTTGGTACAGTCACTCTAGGTTTTTGAAGAATTTGTCGAATTTAACCGGATCTTTTTCAGCAACATTTCGAGCAACATCGTGTGTTTCAGCAAGACAAGTTTGCAGCTCAGGAAAACAACACATAAATTTTCGTATCCAGGTCTTTCCGAGACCTCTATCATCCCCTCTGGCCACCATGATGTCCTCTGCATGAGCTGTTATTGCCTGATGGCAAAGGTGAACCCCCCAACTATCCAGCTCCCACAGCCAATCCCTTATTTCCTCTTCCTCAGCATCACTAAGCTTCTTCTGACCTGCATGTGCATCAGCTCTACTCTTTCTACCATGATCTCTGTGCCATAACAATGTCTTTGGTAATCCCTTGCGCTGTGCGGCCTCATAATATGCGTCTCCTTCTTGTAGATGCTGCTTCGCATTTTGAAAGGCGTTTTCGCGTGTAATTCGTGTTTCTCTTTCGTGCTGGAGCTTTGTACTGCATGGTCTGCCACCTTTGCTCTTGGTTTCAGGAGACTTGTCCATGAAAATGGCCAGAACGGAGGAAATGTGGTGGAGGATGGCGTGAGGACAATTAGGGACAATTGTTTTTTTTCAGTGACACAGCCACTACATGTGATTGCCGCATCCAATTTCGTTTCCCCGGTTTTGCCAAATCTTGAGGGCTGAAAGGTTTCCTCATTATCATCGACACAACCTAGGAATATTAGCTATGCGTTGTTGTAAATAACAATCTTATAAACTATACTAGCTGTGTATAAGGCTGAGTGTACTCAAAATGACCAACAGCAGAGTTATATGTGATTTACACAAATCGTTTCGTTTCTAGGTTTTTGTTTGTACTGTGAAGCGGCATTGCGTGCTCTATAAGCTATTTTTGGCTTCAGTTGCTCCCAGGTCAATAAGCAATTACAATGGCCCAGTTCCAATTATGATTGTATTTGATGCCGGTTCTGATTTATAATGCCTTTTCCGATTTATGATTATATTATATTGCCGTTATAAAGCTGATCTCATTATAATGATGAAACTTTTTTTCCGACATCTATAGAGATTAAGACAAAGAGAAATCAATCACTGTGATGGAAACCTTGTCTCCTTCGCTAGTCGCAAACTGAATTTGTGGAATTGTAGCACTGTTGTTTCTTTTGTGCGCCCAGGGATAATGGTTAACTGTTAAATTCAAGGCAAAAAGGCGAGAACTCACCACTCCTCATAGACCCCGATGATGTCTTCCTCTTCTTTTATCCTCATCAACTCTATCAACCCTGTCCTCGTCAAACCTATTACTACCTGTTGAAGTGGATGCCGATGTAACTTTCAGTGGAATGGGCGCCATATACCCTGCTAAGACCTTTCCAAATTGCCTTGCGTATTGAGGACAGAACCATTCACCATCTAGAATGGTGGTCAGATGAGGTTTGAGGCTGCCAAGGTGGTAAGGACTGTTGCACTAAGAAAAAAGTCCAGGAAGACGTCAGACCACAGTCGTGCGAGTAGAGATAAAAGTAGACGAAACTAAGCAAGTATGCACCTTGTCAAATTTTAACGGTGAATCCTCCCCCACTGTCCTACTAACTTTCTAGCACTTCTTGCAACTCTAGTCACTGGCAGCTGATACTACCGGTCCTCTTGCCTTTTCCGCAGGTAATAGAACTTTGGAATCCTCAACTGTATTGGGACCTCGGTCATCTGGTTGACTCAGGCACGGTCGCCAAGCGGATTCAGTCTTACTTTAATATTTATATTCAACTCTAGTCTCTCTCCGAGTGCTGGTTCAAATCTCAGTCACTATGGACACGTTGAAGACGTATGCACCAGAGTGGGACACGAGTACACTCACGGGTATCTGCCAATTTAATGTAATGGCAATGCTGAGCTTGACTGTGCGAAAATTTTGAGCCCAAAATCATCCCAAATGGTGGAGAAATGACTGAAATATGATGAAAACAAGTTTTGTGGCATTTAATCTTCAGCTGCCCATATGAAGTGTAAATAATGTGCAAAAAATCCATATTTTGCATTTTGGAGGTGAAATTTTGACTTTTGATGCTGTATGAAAAAGTTAGTGTTACAATCTGTGCCAAAACTTGTTTCCATCATATCTCAGTCATTTCTCCACCATTTGGGATGATTTTGGGCTCAAAATTTTTGTACAGTCAAGCTCAGCATTCCAATTACATTAAATTGGCAAATACCTGCAAGTGTACTCGTGTCCCACTGTGGTATGCACTGTCATGCTCTGGAATATTGGGGATAGTAATTCTTCGAGTTCACAATCATTAACCGTGTATAAAACAGTATGAAACACTGACTTTCCGTTTCTTTCTAGCTGAATCACATTCAAGTCGTGATGTAATCTTGTAATGACCTTGTCAGCAAGTATGTGTCGTGCAGATTTGGAAAATCCATCAGCATTTTCAGACTTTGGTTGGCAACCGTTGCACAACCCTGTGCAACCCCGGACCGGGCATTTTTTTGCAACCTGGCAACCTGAAACAAAGATTCCGGAACCTGCATTAATCGTGTGATTTTTTGGTCTTTCACAACCTCACAACCACTACAACCTGGGAGTCTTTTATGTTCTTGAACTTTTATTCAACAAAATAATCCTTCTTATAGTTTATCTTGACTTAGACTAGGAATTTGGTTATGAGGTTGTGAGGTTGCACGGTTGTGGACTGTCACAAAAACCTCTGCAACCCCAAAAACCTCATGACCAAAGGGGGTGATTTGCTGATGTCACGTGAAATGGCTTGGGCTCTCCACTGGAGTAGCTGAGTTTGGTTTGCATTTTTGAGCTGCTCGGTAGGTTCCCCAAGTGATCGTCCTGAGCGAGTGGGATAAAAAAATTTAAGAGAATGACCTCACTTCTAAAAAGTTCTGGGGTGCAATTATTGCAATGGCAACAAGCACCTGGTGGAGTAGCAAATAATGTCACCATATCAAATTTAAGTCAATAAAATCAAACTGTAGCAACGAAGATGAGTTTGCCCACTCTTTTTTTCGTTAGAGAAGAATTCATTCCACGGAAGGCGGCGGCAGCAGGTGGTTGCAATAAAACGAGAAAGGAAGTGTTGGTCATTAGCTTGTAAAATAGATTGAGGGGCTCGTTTCTGGCCACATTGAGGTTGTTGGGCTGTAGGTGCTGAATTGTTTTCGTCTTCAGGTTCCTCATTATGAAGTGTACCAAGCTTCGATCAAAACTGAATGAAGCAAAAACATGTTCAGACTCTTACTGATCGTAGGTCCTACTTCTTTGGATAGGATAGAACTATGTCCAAATTCTTTCACCGTGAGTACGTCCAGTTGACCATTGTTGAAGGAAGCGGAGTGCCGAGCCCGTGTTGCTGTGGCCGCGACGTCGGGATCCATTATACATGGACTCGATCTTCTTATATTCCTGATTTTGTCTTAATACTTTCTTGTTTCCCTTCTCAATCTTATACTATATTGTAGATAAATAGCCTGGTAGTTTACCTGAATAGGACAATCGGTTTATGAGCCATTCTTCTTGTGAATACTTCGTTCTACAACCATTATCAAAGCTTCCTAAATGATCTTCATTAAATCTATCAGATACGGCAAATTCTACAACACGTATGTGGTAGCTCAATGGCTGATCCACTACTGCCCACGGTGCGAGTCTTTCCTGGTGAGGTCTATGGAGCGGGGCATCTAGTCACCGCTACTTTTGTGCAAAACTCAGATTTTTTAATCCTCTTACAGAAACGTTCCTTTTGACTAATAGAACAAAACTGTAAGACAGAATTTTGATTGAGTCAAAAGTGGGCCGGGTATAGACCGGTTAATTTTTGGGATCGAACTGATTTTGTGTATTGCCTTATTTGGTGTATTAGTAATGATTATATAATGTACTTATGCATTAAACTGTCGAGCAACAGTCTTGTGAGACTGATACAGATGCCAATATACATTGTTGAGCCCTTCAAGCTTTCTGAGCTTCAGATGCTTTTGGCACTATAGAGTGTAGTGTACATTGATACATAGTGAACCGGTGGTAGCAATATGTACCAAAAAATTTTTTCGTTCCTCAAATTTGCGCTGCACAGTCACTTACATAATCGATTTGTCAGCTGCACAAAAGTAGCGGTGACTAGATGCCCCGCTCCATACCTTGGATTATTTCAGTCCATTTTGTTGGACCACCCACATGCGGCTTGTATCCAAACGTTATGAACATTGAAAATCTTCCCGTGCTTGAAATTCTCCATGATTCCTTAGTTCTTAAACACCTTGACTTGATCGTTGTGCAAGGTCAAATATTTTCAGTTGACAGAGTCAATATCAACCCATACCCATTCATCTTTTTTGTTCTTGACAAGCCGCCTCAGTACAATATGGGCTGGAACTGGGTCAATCAAATAGATGCCAAAGACACAAGTGGCAGCAGTAAATAATCACATGATGATACTAGGGAAAAGGCCGACTTTGTCGGCAGAGACCTTGCTCATGGTTCTACCGTAATACAAGCCAAACGATTTCTGAGTACTTGATTAAATTGAGTATTAACTTTTCATTGGTTCCAGATCACCCGGAAGGGACGCAAACATGTATAAAGTCAGTACAATAAGAAGTGGATCCCAAGGACCAGACTGACAAGTTTTTTGTGGAGGTTGTCTCAGTACAGGTTCTGGTACCCATTGAACTGATGGACAGGAAAGTCGTGAATGGGAATTACCTTGCTCACATCTCTGCTGTGTCAAAAGTCAGGTGACAGTATTCTGAGCATACAAGTACAAAGTATTTGTTGCCTTCCAAAACAAACATGACCAACTGCTGGTGTCGAGAAATAGTAATGTACACATAGCAGGGTATACGTCAATACAAGTTGCTGGCAGAAACAGATTTTTGGAGTGAACACCGATTCAATTGTAGATGTGTTGGTACGTACGCACCTACACACATCCGCTACAACTCTCGTCTGCCCCAAAGTTTGAGAAGAAAAGATAAACAACATTTGGCTATCAAGATCGAGAGCCTCGGGGCATAAAACTGAACACTGTAAACCGTCATCCTATATATGCACTGGCTGTTGAGGGTTTTGTAGGGATCTCTGTCTTCACTCCAGAAATCAACATTGCGAGCAAGACCTTGGATTATAATTGAACCATAAAAGCGAGAGCAAGGAACAAGGGTGAAAAGGAGGAAGGAAACAGCACGAAAGGAATTCAAAGCCATACCACAGTTGTGGCTACTAAAAAAAGGGTGACTCAGCAGTTGGTCATGTTTGTTTTGGAAGGCAACAAATACTTTGTACTAGGGACGAGCGTGGATGAGACGTCAGAGATGAGGGAAAAGGATAAGTCACGTGCCAGTATCCACTCATGTCTGCCCTTGGTTTCGATGCACGGTCCCGTTAAACTATAAAAGGCAGCCCGAGTGCACGATTTTCCATCGGCTAATGTTTTTCAGATTGCAATCTTTAATGGTCCATACTGAGATTTGAAATATTTGGGTAGCAGTGGTTACACGTCCAGAGTAGTTATACAATTTAACCGTGAAATGGTGACCGCGACTGTGTGTTTCCTTCCATCACCGTTATTTTTCAAAATCGTCCGTGGTTTCATGGGTTACAATGCAAGCAATGCTCGATGAAAACAATCCTACATGGGTATCATCCCATGCTTATTCTTCGACACAACTTTGTTATGAGACTAGTTGCGGACCTAGAGTTGAAAAAGGTCATTGTCCAAGTGCGCGTTGACGAGCCATTTTTACGGTTCTAGGCTCGAAATCTGATATTAATTATGTTAATAACATAGTTTTGAGCCTGGATACTGAGGGAAACAGAGGGTTATAGCTGTTCCCAAGCTGTTAACCAAAAACTAGAGCTATATGTACTGGAGCTTAGTATATTTACTAAGTAATGAAAGTCCTATAGAGGTGCACAGATAAAATCTGACCTTACCCAAGTCGTACTTATTCAACCAGGGAATTGTGGCTGCGGTAGGATTAACAAGTCTATCAAGCTACTGTGTCCTATGTTGATGGGTATGCATCTGTTCAATAATATGTTGCACAAAGTCTATTAAGATACAGTCAGATCTTACTAGCTATAGGATAATTCTAGTTATATCCAAGGGAAGAAGGAAAAACTTGAACGTTGGGCTTGTCGGCTACAAGGTTCAATAATGGACTCAGCGAGAAAGAGCTTATAGGCTTAAATCGGACATAACGGATTGACGGATAGCTATTGCCATCTGACCGGACCGACGTCTAGGTCTAATTGGTAACTAAAGGTATTCATGGGAAGTTCTAAAAATGGATACAGTAAAATCCGACAGGAACAGGAGCAGAAATTTTGCTTCCGTGGCTGATAAACACTGGACACGTAGGAGGAAAAGATAGACACGTAGTGGACACGTAGAAAATGGATGCGTGGAGGCATCAACTAGCCAATCATAAGAACTGATTTTGAAGTGATCCGATGGAGTCATACCGGATGCATGGAAAAAATGGTGCTTTATCATGGGTGGAGTCATACGATAGTAGCGGATAGCCAGGGCTGGTTCAACACTGACACGTAGCAAAATCCGATCCAAAAGGTTGATTCAACTTAACCTAATATTTTACATACAAATATGGACTTGAACGCACATATGTTAAAATCGGACATTAGTTTTATTTTTGTTTTGCCTCCCAAATTACCATATAAAGTAAAAGAAAAATGTATATCTCTCGATCTCTCTACTGTCTACTGTTTCTGTATTTTTCTTGTGACTATCTCTCTCCTCGTAGTATAAAAGGCCTGTATGTATATACCAGAAATTTAGATTACTCGCCAGATAGCACGATTTAAGTGTGACAGCGCTCGGGGACACTGTGGTCTACAGTTGATAGCAGTATAAACGTCCACAGTATTGCAAAGTCAGATTTAATCTCCGTCTTGTGTACTAGTCTCAGTGTTGTGATTGCACTTAATTAAGTTTCATTCTTCTTATACTTTTGCCTAGTTCTTGTCTACTGTGACTTGACTAGTAAGGGTGAAAAGTACAGTTTCCGAATCAGCAGAGCATTGCTGGTGGCTGGGCTTTTCAAAACTAGAGTTTCTTGGCAGTCGGCTTAGTGACAGCACTTTGCAGTTGAGAACTCTGAGTCTACCAAGACTATAATTTCCGCATACCTCGTAGTGCTAGTGCCCGTGTGCATAGTATTACAACTTTCTGTTTACCCTACTTCCCCGAGTGTGGTAGAGTTAGACATAAATAAAATTCGTTTGATAAACCAAGCGTTGCGTTCTTGAGAACCTATTTTAATCAGTGTCGGATTTTATTTAAAATCGGACTTTGTGATTAGTTGAAGAATCAATCCGTTTCGAAGGAATCAGAGTTTATTTCGATATACTCTACCTTGTCAATACACTCTAAAGTTACTTGATAAAGGATCCTATCTCCGAACCCCCCGGACTAACATATGTTGGTTTAACTTGCTTGACATAACTAGCCTTTGTGTTGTTTGTGTTGTGTGGTTGTGTGTGTGTTTTTGTGCCCATAGCTGCTAGTGTTCTTCATAGCGAGTTTCACTGCGTTTTAGCGTAAACTTGAAGTTGATGTGGATTATTCAAGTTCCGCTGCCTTTCTACTACTGATCTTTGTGCTGTTGACTTCAGAGCTCACTGGTGATAGACGTCGAGTGTACATGCTACATTTCAAATTTCACCTCTTGGTTCAGATATACTGAGTTATGCCAGGACAACTTCCCTTTATCTTGAATGGGTGGTTCCTTTGTCCATCAGTGAAGATTCTTCATTAACGGAAAAAGGAACAGACACGTCTATTCAAAAATATGGCTCCAATGACCATGGCATCTGGTACATGAATAATTTGAATCCTGGGGTTGATCGATATAGTCCTCCTTTACGCTCCAGGCTATTTGATCAACAACCCCTTCCACAAACGCTATGACCTCCACCAGCTCCAACTGCTTCCCTTCCCCGCCTTCCACCAACTATTTGGCTTGATACCAACTGCGCAACAGATACGCTTTACAAACTAGCCTTCTTTTCTGTAAAAATAGCTCTCATCCTCTTACTCAACGAGCAGGAGCAAGAGTTTTATTCAACTTTTTTCTTGAGGCTATGGAGATTTTCACCTTGACACTGGTTTGGACTGATATCAGCGTACGCTATTCACAAAGCACCAGATGCAGACATACTTTTTAAAAAGTATGGGTTAGTTACCTTCGAACCTGCCCGGCAACTAGCTTGTTAGGGTTAGGGATAGGTAGGGTTAGGGATAGTTAGGGTTAGGGTTAGGGTTAGGGACCTCCTCCTATGCATATAAGCTCAATAAATGATGTTTTCTGTACAGCTTACATAACTGTTTAGTTATGTTTATAATCACATCTACAATGGCTCACACTTGCTCTGATGGTGGTTTTAGCTTTAAAACACCTTTCAAACAGGGAATTCCATATAAGAAAAAGGCTCCCACCCCAAAACAGGTAAAAAATGTCATTTTTCCCTCTCCCACTTTGGACTACGTAACCCTTAACCCGTACTTTTTAAAATATTGACCAGGTAACTAACAGGTACTTTTCAAAAAGTTTTACCACATCAGCTGCACAAAGTGCTGAAGGTGATTTTCTTGGTGATTCTTGTTGATTTGCTTTGGGAACTCTGCAAGTGAGTTTTGCTAATACTGGTCATTAAATCTGTTGGATACCTAGTAGTAAAGGGGTCGGGAGACGAGGATGGGGGTTGCTTGGATTTTCTCCTGTGCCTACTTATCAATGCTAGTTCGAGGTCCTTATTTTTTGACAAGCTGTACCTACTTATCAATGCTAGTTCGAGATCCTGATTTTTTTTACAAGGATGACATGTTAACTGAAATGTAGACACGAGAAAGAATTGTAATGATTTTTGCTCCGATCGCTTCTGAATAACGAAATATCACACTATTGAAATATGATAGTACTTGCCTTTGCATTGTAGGGTGCATCTTCAGAGAAATTAAAGGTCGACATTTTGTGGAGAAAAAAGTTAGGTGTATACGTTGGGGGTGAACTGGAATGGGGATGCGAGGCAGCTTGGAGCAGCAGGTCTAACTTATATATGTGGCAGTCCTAACTGGAAGGTCTGGAACAAACAGCGAGTGAACAATTAAGACAATAAGATGTTGTCAGGGAAACATAAGAGTCTGTGAACAATGAAAATGCCACTGTGGCACTGAAACAATTTCACCAAATTGGACTCACTCGACATGTGATGTATTAAAACACGTCTACTACACTCTTGGGACTGCATCGGCTTACAATGCGTGGAATACACATAGCCAGTGCAGTCCACCCCACGGAGAGAGCATGGACAAGAGTTAAAGTAGGAGAAGGGAAGGACAATAAGATCTACTGTACTCTTGGGACAGCATTGGCTTACAACACGTGGAATACACATAGCCAGTGCAGTCCGCCCCACGGAGGGAGCATGGACAAGAGTAGAAGTAGGAGAAGGGAAGGACAGTCACATCTACCGTATACCGTTCCAATTGCACAAAAAATAAATCTGTTCCCCCCTCTGCTATTTCTCCAACTTTCCCCCCCATTTTT